>CAJVPQ010001171.1:0-19944 GCA_910591825.1 Funneliformis caledonium
CAGGATATCCTTCAAGATTTGGGCTTTAAAACAAGTACAAGATCATGTTTCTAGCATTTGTGGTTGATGAGTTATAGTCGTTCAAAGGTAACCAATCACACTTGCGTTTCTTTTGGTAGCCACTGTATATGGAGGAAGGATCTTTTTAAGTTCTTCTCGCAAAGCTGAACTAAGCTCACTCTGGACTATTTTACGAATAATCTGGGCTTTAGAAGAAAAAGAATCGGCAAATGTATCATCTCGCTTTATTTGTAGGCCTTTTTCTCAGATTTGCTTTTAGATCTAGATTTATTACTAGATGGAGTATTACGCTTTACTTTTTTTTGACTTGGTAATATTAACACTGATATCACTTTCAGAATCAGAAGAATCAGAAGAACTTGTATCAGAATCTGAACTATCACTAGATGATGATTCGCTAGAGGAGGTACTAAAATCTAAATTAGAACCTGAATTCATAGTAGCAAGATTAACTTTAGCTTTCTTAGACTTGTTTTTCTTTTTCTTCTTCTAAGTGCATTTGCAAGAATTATGTCCAGTTCAGTTACAGTTAGAGCACTGCTGTTGTGTTTTCACAGCTTTTTTAATCGCTTTAGCTATATGAAGCTTTAACTGTTTTTTGTAAGCTCAGCAAGTTCATCGTCAGAATCAACTTCAATCTTTTTCTTTGGCTTTGGTGGCAAAGTAGGATTAGGAACAGAAACAAATTCTAAGGTTTCTCCCGTAATCTATGATAAAAATCTACCTATATTTTCATCTCGTAAATTTTTATGCGTTCCTGCAGGATGTGGTTAGAATTGCTATAAAGCCACTTGTTGAGACCGTTGAGGTTCTGAGGATGCTATTGTATTTTTTACTAAGCTTTCGATTTCATTTTTAGTCATTCCTGATCTGTTAGTATCTGTATATGGATTGGCCACTAGAAAAATTGGAAAGAAGATGATGCACTCTTTTGAGATAATATAAATCTTTCCACTTTAGCTAGAGCTTTTATAATACTATCCTGTATATCATAAAATTTAGCTATCATTCGAAGATTATATTGATTTATCGAAGACAGATCACGAATAAATTGCTCTCTTTACTATTCAAAAGTCATTTCAGCTAATTTACCAATCTTTTTAATTCTAGTAGAGAATTGCTCAACCAACATATCACCTTGCATAAGTTGACCAAAAACTGCCATTTGTTTTAAGTGTTCAACTGTTGTATAAGTAGTTCTAAACAGGTATAAAAGTTGACCAAGTTTAATACCAGGAGCAATAGTAATAGCAGGAAGACCACCACCAGCATTAGGTATTACTGGTGCATTATCTACAGGTTCGCTACCAGCTATTGATCAGTTTTTATCCCTTGTTCTATTTGGAATAATATCAGTATCAGTTGTGATTCCTGCTCCAATTCTACCAATTTCGGCGGTTGTCTTACCTTGAAATTCTCTAGCAGTATTCAAACCACTAATTTGATTACCACCATTTTCAGCAGCCAAAGTTCGAACAGCAGTTAAAATAGCTACTTCCAAATTGTCTAAAAGATTATTACATCTCCAATTCTTGCCTCTGATGCGAGTTAAATAAAAATTTAATGCATCACCTGCAAGGCATGATATTACTAATCCAAATGCCTCTTTTCTTCTGAGAGCCTGACCTACACAGGCGTAACATTTATTCGACTAGCTATTATATATCTTTGCATATCTCTAAGCCAATCCTCTTCAGAGCGACCATAAAATATTAGGGGTCTGTATCCTACCATTTCTGATATATTTAGTGGATTATTCTATAGATTAAAAATAATTTGCCAGGAATTTCTATTTATTAGCTGAAGAGCAAACTTCTCCTGTACTAATGTATTAATACGAGCTTGCTTTCTAGTATCATTATTTATTATAGCTCCTTCTAATCTTTAAGTAATACTATACTGTTTCTGGTGTTCCCTACTCTCATTTCTATATCGTCTATGCCAATTATGAGCCTATTGAATAATACAATCATGTTGTCTTCTCCACCTTTCAGCATCGTTATTATACCTTATAGTCCATCTATATGCAGTTCTCCTATGCTTAGTAATTTAACCATTTCTACGTTGAACTATTAGCTGGAGAATAATTTTTTCTTGTGATAGTGCATTAATTTGATTTTGTTTTTTAGTAACCATACTTTGAGCATATGTTCGTAAATCCTGAGCCAATTCCCAATTCTTTCTACGCGCTTCCCCTTCATCATTTAAAGCCTATCTAAACATTTGATTATTATGCTCTGACTGTACTCTAAGATTTTGAAAATTGTGCTCAGCATTTCTGGCTCGTTGAGTTAATTGATCAACAAAGTATTCCTGATCTTGTCAATACCATTAAATCAAACTAAGACTTGTAATAATATTATAAAATATATACCAATTCTATCAAATTCCTCAGTTATGTCATTTGGAAGAATAATTCCAGTATTATTCAAATGTATTCTTATTCTTTCTAAAGAACTGGAAGCCTCAAATCGTCTGTCTAAAATGCCTTAAATGATATGATTCATATCTGATCCTTTTAATAATAACTTTTTATCTGTAAGCTCCTGAATTCTTCCCTTAAGCTGATCAACCTTATCTTTCAGTCTTAAAATATGGATATCTTGAGAAGTATTAGCATTACCTTTATATCTTAAATCTCGCAATATTTTTTGAAAATGATATTTAAGGGATTTGATCTCTATCTTGAGAGATTCTATCTCCTTTTCATGAGCTATAATAGTTTTATCTTGAGATGAAATAGTTTGATAATACTATTCAAGCTCCTTCTTGAGGAAGTGAATTTTTTTCTCATTATTCTTATTAATAGAAATCTCATCTCAAAGCTCATTACGAAGCTCCTGATTCGTATCAAAAAGCTGTGAATATGCTAGATTAAACATGGTATTTTATCCTAATTTATAGTACCATCATAATAATCCTACCTTGAAAATGAGCCAACTGCAAATTGTGATAGATCCTAATGAGACTCGAAGAATTGAAAAAAATATCATATTACGTAAAATATATTATCGTCTGACTGGCTATCATTCTAACCCTAAATCTTTGAGAGATGCATGTAAAAAAGAGGTATCAATTCCGTCTAAGTAAATGCAAAGATTTTTTAGAAAATCAAGAGTCATACCAGACTAATAAAACCTCTCCAAAATACATTTCTAGAGTCAGCTATAGGCAAATAACACGCCCTAATTGTGTACATCAATGCGATATACTGTTTCTCACACATGATCATTATAGAGGTAAAAAATATAAAGCAGTGTTTAATATAATAGACTGTACCTTTAGATATAAAGTTTCAGTTTCGTTTAGATTGAAAAAAAGTTCTGAGGTTGCTAAAGCATTTAGGAAAATATATGGAAATCAAAATAATCTATTGATATGGCCAAAGCTTTTATAATGTGATGGAGGTCGTGAGTTTATAGGCAAGACCTCTTGACTAATGCAAGAGCACAATGTTACAATTTGGGTGATTGGCCTATATAGTTATAGAGGATTTGCTTTTGTAAAGCATTTCAACCAAACACTCTCAAAAATTCTATACAAAATCCAGTATGCTATTGAATCAATAACTTCTGATCCTACATTAATAAGAGCATGGATTAGATATATATTAGTAGTTATTGATTACTTAAATAATTATCCTACGCGTCTTATTCGAGAACTGGGATCAGAAAAGTGGGACTCAAGCCAGAAAAAGCCATTGCTTTAAAATGAGTCGAATCTAGACCATCTACAAAATATAAGCATCCAGTTGGACAAGATGAGTTAAAGAAAGGAAATACTGTCCATTATCTTCTTACTAACGCAGAATGAAAAGGTGATATAAAGAATCAGAGGCACATAACTGATCACCAAATCTTTATAAAGTCTGAAAAGTTGTTCTCATAAAGAATGAACCAGTTTTATATTATCTTGATAGTGATGAATATATATCAAAAAGTGGGAATTTGTATGAGAAGAGCTCATGTTAATAGCTGATCCAGAAAGAGTTGGTCATTCACCTTAAAGCATATTATCTGTACATATTGCATATGCTTCCTCTTTCAATAATGAGCTAGATCAAGCTATTAATTATGCTAAGAAGCGAGGTAGTCAATGTCTAGAAAGGACTGGGTAAATAAATGGTCATAATGTTTATCTTTGGTCCTGTAAAACAATATGCATCAATGGGAGTATCCATTAAAATACATCATGAAAAAATTTGAATGGTGCTCTCTATATCATCACACTATTGGTGAATGCAAGCCTCAATATATTTTTAAGGATCTACTAGGTAAGAAATTCCTGCCATGTAGAGCTAAGTTCTTAGATGAGCTACACTTGGATGGATATAATGAGGAATTATGTCTTGCATTCAAATTTTAGGATTTTCATCACTATTATTACAATAGCTTCTACTACCAGGAGAATAAAAATCTAAAATCACAAAATATGCACGATCAGAAAAAGTGAGATATATGCAAGGATCAAGGTATATGCCTTATTTAAGTGCCTCATACTGCAGATTTATATTCGTTCATTAGATATACACTAATCGAGAAAGGATTTTTGGATAAAACGAAGGAATAAAAAGGAAGGACCGATAAATCAGTCTGATATTTTTTAGTATATTATTATTAATAGTTAGCTTACCATGAAAATAAAAAAACTTGAGCCAGTTGATAGGTTAGTATACTATATTAATGAGATTAAAGATGCCAAAAAATATAATAGTCATCTGAGTGTTCCTCAATGGACTTTCACACTTCTAATCAATGGTCGTATCAATTCAGAGAAAACTAATGAAGTTCTTAATCTCATGCTCAGAACTAAGCTTTATCAAATGTTTAATGAAAAGAAAGATGAAAGCAGATATATTAAGAATAATGATTTGTTATTAATTAGCCACCAAATCAAGGAGCTGAAATATTTGTATCTCAAATCGGCCTACCAAATAATTGCTAATAGTCTAAAGCTACATTGTAAAAATATTACATTTCGAGCTTTAAAGTCAGATAAAATTCTTAAGGTAGATTCATTTTCTCTGGATAGGGCTACAGTAGTTATATTTGAAAATCTATGCGCTGATCCAAAGAAAGTGCAAGAGAAAATTATTCCTTATTTTGTCGAAGGGCGCCACTACAATATCAGTTCGATATATATATTCCAGAGTTATTTTGACTGTCCAAAGATAATACGAAAAAATCTCACACATATCTGCCTATTTAATGGATCATGTATTGCAAACAAGTTAAGCTGTATTGTGTGTCAATATACTAATGACTAGCATAATGTGATTAAGATTATTAACAAGGCTTTATGTAAACATAAATTCATTGTTTTTAATTTAACTGTATCTGAGAGCATCCGCACAGAATACATATCAGCTGAGATCAAATTCTCACTAATGAAAATTCAACTTCATAGATACCAGCTCTTTTTCTGCCTTCAGCACTTGCATCTTCAGATCTTTGATTTCATAGCATATTTTTTTATTTGTATTATCCTGCTCTCTATATTCCTTTTCTATGTTATGCATAAATTTCTCAAAAGTTCGTCTATTATAATCGAACAGGTGCTGAGATAGTACTTTAAGCACATTTATAACTCAGTGATTATTCTCTTCTTCATAATCATGCTTTAGTGCTTCTGATCAAGTAGTATTATTGTTTTGGGTTCTAATGTCTGCAACATATATAACCAGTATTGCTAGAAATACATTACATTCTGACCAGCTTTGAGGATGCAATATTTTTTCTGAGTCATAATTTTGCGTTTCCTGTTTAATGAGTTCTTATAAACCTCTAACATATGCCTTAAATAGGATTTAATTCGTTCAGACTTCTCAGAATAGATTCTAATAGGACAGGGTCTTTAGAATGATGCAAAAGTCTCTGACACTCTCTTTTAACAAGACTTTCAGGTAGTCTATTGATAATGTGTTTATAGTCAGAATAAAACATTTTATTAGATATAGTTTTACACAAAAAAGTTTGCACAGAAGAAATTCACCCTTAGCATAGGATATAGCATAAAAAATAAAATTATGCGTTAATATCACGAGAGATCTGCTAGTAATACAATTTTGATCAAATCACATGTGCATTATAAGTTCTAATGCTGATCACTTTTGTCAGCTAGCATTATGTTTTTTGCAGTATAGATAATAAATTTTTTACTAATTCGTTTTGCAATATTCAAAAATAAATATCATGTGATTTTGCATTTTTTTAGGTGATCGATTTTACATGACCAGTCTAAACCACAATCGCAAACTTGAATTTATTGCTTGAAGTGTTGTAAGTAAGACAATATTCTATTTTATTTTTATATTATTCGCCATGTAATCTGTAATTCCCATGTTTTTCATTGCAAATAGGGCATGATAAGCTCTACGGCTAAAGTGATATAAAATTATAATTATCAATTCCCCTAAAACTATTTCAGAATTTCAAGTATGGGAAGTGTTCTAAGACTGATTTGATAATTAATTCTGTATCAGGTCTGGCTTCGAAGGTGATGGGTCCTTTTTCTGGCTTTAAATTTATAACTTTCGATTTATATACTTCTGTTAGTTGCCACAGTTCATTTTAGTTTCTTTTTTATATCTTTTGTATAATTTAGAATGAAAATTATCTGACAAAATACTTGGTAATCCACTTAATTTAGCATGCAAATCCAGTTAGTATTTTATCAGATACAGTCACTTTACTTTTTATATGAATGTAAGTTAATTTAATTTGGTAATAGTTAACATGAATTAGCCCTATAAAAAAATAGTTTCTCAGGAGAAATGCAAATATAGTATTGTAAATAATAGGACTATGCAGTTATCTCAATTTTATGCTGTTCATATTTAATAAGATAAGATCCAACTTTATACTCACTTTCTATTTCTTCTTCATCATGACTTAATTCGCATAATGAGCAGATATAGTCTCCGCATGATATCTCATTAGTAATCTCATAATAATCAAAATTTTCACTACTACATTCTATATTTAAATTAGAATATTGATCCAATATCTTTTTGTGGAAATAGGTGCAGTTATAAATTAGACTCTCAGGTTAAAAAATATGTGGTACCACCTTGGTATCAATTTTTTTTGAGGCAGATTCATTGGGAACTTGAGATTCAGTAGGCGCAACTGAACTAGTGATATATGATAAGTCAGAATTTTTCTTATCACTTTGTGAATTCAGTTCATGAAGTTGTGGCTGCTATAATCAAAGGATATATTGTCTATAATATACTGGATGTCTTCATACATCATTTTTGAAATAGAATCAGTAGAGAAGAAATGAATTTGATTTATTTTATCCATACCTATTGCATTAAAAAGTGTATAGAGCTTCTTAGACTGTTCAATTCTTTTCCATAAAAGTGCATCAGAAGTAACTGCAGGAAGCTGAGCTTTAACTTCTATATTTAGAATTCTATTAACTGTATTAGACTCCAGATCAATATGTTTTTCAGATGCGATCTCACCTTACCTCTGAATAAGAGCCTCCCCAAATTGGTAGTAACAAAAAATAGCTTCTTAGATCGCATGATCAGTAAGGTTATGGCATTACAAAATTTTTTATATAAAAGAGAAAGGGCTGGCGTTCCTATTTTTATAATATTAGTGCTTGAATCCGATTCTCTTTGAAAAGATACTGAAGGTATCGAATCATCTAGGGTCATTTTAGTATTCACCTCCTTTGTCACTTTCCGAATGAATTTTTCCCTTTATTTTTTCTGATTTTTCTTATAAAACACCTTTTGTCAACTGAAATCTGCTTATCCTTTTCAGAGGAAATGGTTTTTACTTTCACAAGCTTCTCCTACCTAATTTAATCACTAACTATTTTCTTATTCACCTCACCCAGGAAAGAGTCCATAGCCTTTTCCTTTGATGACTTCGAATTGGCAGGTACTATTTCATTTGCTACTATAAAATTAGGTATGTCAGCAGATTTTTCGGAAAAGGAATCCTTTCGTGAATGTCTAAAATCTTCTTCTAACTTTGTAACTCTAGCCTTAAGCTCAGCATTTTTAGCATCACGCCTGATATTTTCAGCATCACATTTAGTATTCTTAACGGCAGTATCTATTCTAACTTTTTTCAATTTATCAATTCTATTTCTGAGCTCAGCCCTTAGTTTTGTAATCTCATCTTTGGTCTCGTCATACTTGATCTTAAACTCAGCATTCTCAGCTATAAGTCTGACTTTTTCTTGCCTAAGTAAGTCAATCTCAGATACCATTTTCAAAAATAATTTTATACACTGTATATTTACATTCAAAATAAAAAAAAATTCACGTGATTTCACTTTGTGAACTAAGTTCATGAAGTTTTGCCAAAAAATTTTTATTACCTGATGCTTTGATACAAAAATAATGATACATAATATAAATTACAAAAAAAAGAAATTCTAATTATCTCGCATTGGAATAGAAACTGTAGTACTATCTTCTTTTTGTCTTTCTGATATGAAAATAGATGTGTGATATAGTAGGAACAAATTTGTAATTAATATGTTTCGTAAAAATAAAAGGGTTTTCACAAATTTAGTTACAACACCTACATCTGATAATCGTACAGGAATTTCAGCCGATTGTAAATGAAAATATCTATGAACGTTTGCTTTATCTCTAATAAGTACATTCAGATGCAACATATTCTCAGCTATTTGCACTCCAATTATTCTAAATTGATTTTTCTTAAGTTTAAAGACTAACTCTATTCGACTTGTTTTTTTCAAATTGAGTCAAGTCAAATTTATTTTATAAAATCTTTCAATTTGATTCGAGTTATATAAATTTTAAATTCAACTCAATTTGACTCAACTCGATTTTAACTTGATTCGATTTTGACTTGAATTTATTCAAATCAAGTCAAATTCAAATCAAGTTATAAGTCAATTTTAAATTTTTATAAACATTTAATTAATAAAAACATAAAATAAAAAATAATAAAAAAACGAAAAGATCAGGAGGGGGAGTGAACGATTCGTCATCGTTCTTCTTGAATGAAATTTTTTTATCATTCAAGTTGAATGATTTGTTATCGTTCTTCTTGAACGATTTTTTTATCGTTCAAGTTGAACAATTTGTTATCGTTCTTCTTGAATAATTTTTTTATCATTCTTCTTGAATGATTTTTTTATCATTCAAGTTGAACAATTTGTTATCATTCTTTTTGAACGATTTTTTTATCGTTCAAGTAGAACAATTCATCATCATTCTTTTTGAACGATTTATTATCATTCTTCTTGAACGATTTTTTATTGTTCAAATTGAATGATTCGTTATCGTTCTTCTTGAATGATTTTTTTATCGTTCAAGTCGAATGATTTGTCATCGTTCTTCTTGAATGATTTTTTTATCATTCAAGTCGAACGATTCGTCATCGTTCTTCTTGAACGATTTTTTTATCATTCAAGTCGAACGATTCATCATCATTCTTCTTGAATGATTTTTTTTATTATTCAAGTCGAATGATTCATCATCGTTCTTCTTGAACAATTTTTTTTATCGTTCAAGTTAAACAATTCGTTATCATTCTTCTTGAACGATTTTTTTTATCGTTCAAGTCAACTTGAGTTAACTCGAATCAAGTCGAGTTTAAATCGAGTTGAGTTAAATATTTAACTCAACTTGAATTTGGCTTGACTCGCAAATCATCAAGTCAAAAAAACATAAACTTGACTTGATTTAAACTTGACTCAGCTTATCTGACTCGTGAGTTAACTTGACTCGTTTGGAACTCTAGTCTTTGGCATAGTGATTGTTATATCTTTCCTTCTTAGTTTAATAGCTGCAAACATTTTTAAAAGGATTTTTATAACTAAAATTCCATAATCTAATCCTAATTAATTTTAAATCTTAACTTTAAGTTCTAATCCTAATGTTTAAAACAATTTTTAAAAAAAATACCATTTTATTTAAGTTATCTTTGATCATATATCTCCTATAATATATTACGCCAATGGATTCAATAACAAAAAAGTCATGTCTCCTCCTTAGATAGGTTATGAAATTGCTGATTGTCTAATTTAGAAAAAACAAATAAACAAAAATTGCAATGTGATATAAAAAATAAAACAGATCGCTAAGATCTGGTAAAATCTTTATTTTAATTATTTTTTATTTTTTTATTTTACTTTATTCTTTTTTATTTTATTTTATTTTTAAAAAAAAAAACGAGAATGAAAAATAAAAAACAAAAAAGAAAAAAAAAGAAAAAAAAAAGAAAAAAAAGGAAAAAAAAACTAATAAAATGAAAGTACCAAAGAAGCAAAGAACTAAAAAATAAAGAACTAAAGAAATAAAGAATCCAAAATGAAAGTACTAAAAAAGCAAAGAAACAAAGAACAAAATAAGTAAAGAAATAAAAAAGCAAAAAAATAAAGAACCCAAGAACTCAAGAATAAAAGTACTAAAGAAACAAAGAACAAAAGAAGTAAAAAAACAAAAAAACAAAGAACTAAAGAAACAAAGAAATAAAAAACTATTAACGAAAGAACTGAAAAATTACTAATGAAAGTACCAAAGAATCACTAAAGAACTAACAAAGTACTATCTAAAAACCACTAATGAAAAAATAAAACTATTGAAGAATCACCATAAAAGGTCCAAAAAAAGTACCAAAGAACTACCAACGAAAATACCAAAGAATCACTAATAAAAGAACTAAAGAACTACTAATGAAAGTACTAAAGAACTATCAAAGAACTACTAATAAAGTACTAAAGAACCACTAATAAAAGTACTAAAGAACTATTAATAAAAGTACCACTAAAGTACCATCAAAGAACTACCAATGAAAAGACAAAATCACCAAAGAATCATAAATAAAAAGACCAAAGAATTATTAATGAAAGTATCAAAGAATCACTAATAAATCACCAATGAAAGAACTAAAGAACCACCAACAAAATACCAAAGAATTACTAATGAAAGAACTAACGAAAGTATCAAAGAACTAACAAAAAAACCTAAAAAAACTACTAAAAAAACTACCAAATTACTACTAACAAAATAATTAAAAAATCACTAAATAACCACTAATAAAAGTACCAAAGAACTACCCAAATAATGAAAAAAGATATACTAAAAAAAATAAAATAAAAAAAATTAATAAAAATTAGATTAAAAAAAGAGATTAAAAATTAAAAAAAATCTAAAAAATATGAAAAAAATACCAAAGGTGAAAATTTAAAAAAAATAAAATAAAAAAAATAATAAAAAAAAATTAACAATTGGAGAAATTTTAAAAAATACTGTGGGAATTTAAAAAAAAAATTTAGAAAAAAACTAAAAAAAATAAAAAATAATATACTGTATATAAAAATATAAAAAAAAATAATAATAATTATAAATAATTTAAAAAAAAAAGAGAACTGGAGAAAAATAAAAAAAGGGTAAAAAAAAAAAGAAAAAAAAATAATAAAATAATTAAAAAAAATTTTTTGAAATTAAAAAAAAAAAAACAAAAAATAATTATTAAATAAAAAAATCTGGAAGGGGGAATAAAAAAAAGAAAAAAAACAAAAAAGCAAAATTATAATATGTCATGATAAATTTTAAACATAAATATTTTGATATCTACTAGTTCTCTATTTTTTAAACTTGATATGCAAATTTAGTAGGGTTTGATCTTTTAAAAAATACCAAAAATATTCAAATCCAATCACTTTTTTTTTTAAGCACATAATGCTTTTATTTATTAAGTATAATTATAATCAATAAAAAATTTTACATAAAAATTCTCTAAGAAGATACAGATGTAAAAAAATAAAAAAAACTGTCTAATAAGAATAAAAGGTTCTAAAACTCTATTTTACCAAACCAACTGGTTGTCCTATTAGGCTTTGATAATAATTACTAGAAGAATTACCATTACCATCTAACTATAAAATTAAATGTATGATAACTAGTTATTATTGTATTAGCAAAGAAGACTGAGAACAGTCCTATATGTAAGAATTATTTTTTGTATGTGTATATTGGTTTAGTGTAAAAGTGACTGTTTGCATTTGGGAATTAAAATTAAGAAAAGTTTCTTGTATTTTATTAAGGCATTTGAGAGGACCTCAAGATTTGATAGTTTGACTGATTGTTTTATATTGTCATCTGTATTCATGGTAGTAATGATAGATATAGAAGAATTTTTATCTTTAGAATTAAATTGCTGGTGTAGTAAGTCTTTGAGAATAGTTTGGTCAAATAATAATACTTCTTTATTCTCATCTAGAATGTTTGTAAATAGTTTGAGTCTAATAAGACAGTAGTTAATGTCTTCTTGATTTCTTCGTTGAGTTAGAATTTCCTCTTTGATGTTATTAAACATATCAGAAAGAAGCTTGAAATTATTTTCTAGATCTATAACTTTTTTGATTAGTATGAAAAGTACTTTAGAGTAATCAAAAGATGATGTTGATCAATCAGGTATTGTGTTCAATAGCTGCTTGTTGTGAATAGGTAATTTTAATTTGATAGCATTTGCATATAAAAAGTTATCTTGAGTATTAATAAATCTACAAGAACGTGAAGGTCTATATTGTTTAGGTTTAAAGTGATTATAAAGAGGTTTATAAGAATTAAATGCCTTTTTAGAGTAATCTTTGATTTTGTGATCAGGTGATCCGCATTTTCTATAATGTTTATTAGCTAGATCTATTTAATATAGTATATAACCCTTAAATTTATGTTATTTAGTGACAGCTGTATCCATTTCTTCTGAAAATATGAAATTAATAAATGCGTATAGTTTTAAATGATATAGTGTATTAGTGAAGGATAAAACAAGATTTAGCTTTAATATTAGTTAAAAAGTCACATAAAGATCTTTGATCTGTATTAAAAAGTAAGCCAGTAAGTTTCAAATCCAATCATTCAATCCAGAGATATTGAGAATAACTGAAGCAATTATTTTGCAGTTCATTACAGAAGTATATCAAGCAGGTATGAATATCAGAATTAAAGCAAAAGGAACTGTCTGAAAAATAATAATGCTAAACACTAATTTCACCATCTGGAAACCTAATAGAGGTGAAAAAACTATATGTTAATATGTAAGAAAATGAAATAGCTTTAAGAGTTAGTAAAAAAAACAAAAATATAATTTGTTGTGAATGAACTTTGAACATAAAAATCTTAACATTCATTATTCCACTTTATACCAAATTTAATAAGCAATTTTGATAGGTTCTGAGCTTTTAAACAAGCTTAAATACATCCCAATCCATTACATGATCTGAATATATTTGAAACTGAAGAAAAAGAAACTATTTAAAAAGTAATGATATTAAATACTAATTTTAGCATCTGAGAATCTAAAGGAGATGAGAAAATTATATATTAATATGTAAGAAAATACAATAACTTTAAGAGTTAGTAAAAAAAAACAAAAATATAATTTATTATAAACAAACTTTAAATGCGAATATCTTGACATCCACCATTCCACTTTATACTAAATTTAATAAGTAGCTTTGTAGATTCTGAACTTTCAAATAAGCTTAAATACATTCCAATCTAATCACACAATCTGGATATATTTGAGAATAACTAAAAGCAATTATTTTGAGATTTATCATGAAAGAAATTCAAGTAAGTATAAATAATGAAACTGAAGAAAAAGGAGCTGTCTGAAAAGTAATAATACTAAATACTAATTTCAGCATCTGAAAATCTAAAAGAGGTGAGAAAATTATATATTAATATGTAAGAAAATAGGGTTACCCATGAGTGTTTAAAATCAATTATTTAAACTGCAAATTCTTGAAATCCTTGAAATAAAGCAATCATATGATCTAAAGGTCATAGAAATGCTAATTCAAGACAATAAAATTCAGTATTAAGAGAGCTTTAAAATAAGTTAATATTTATGAAATTGGATTACTGGAATCTGAAATAACTTTGAAAATTGGTAAAATCTTGAGCTGATCTAAAATTAATTTTAGAGAAAGTATTTATGAGCAAATATTGAATTAATTTTCTGGTAATGCTAAGGTTTAATTACCTAAAAGAAATAAAAAATTGCTCATTATTATGTAAAAATATAAAGTTACATATAAAGTCTTAAAATACAAATTCTTATTTTAATCATCTATAACCAAATTATAATCAGATCATAACCCAAACTTTATCCTAATATAATCTAAATTTAATTTAAAATTAATATAATCCAATCTAAACCTTAATTAATAATAATTTAATTACAATCTAATTTAAGTTAATTTAATTCAATCATATCTCTAAAATTAACTATTCTAATCTGATTTTAACTAAAAATAACTTTAATTTAATTTTAACTTAACTTAATTAAACTTAACTTATCTTAGAATTTGTTAAAACATTACCCTTTTTTTATCATGAAGTAATCCTAGGGTATCGCTCAGATAGAATTGCTAGTCTTATATAAAATACAAAGTATTTGAAATAATAATTTTTATATGTAATAATAGCCAAAGTAAAAAATAAAGTAACATAAGCTACAGATAAATTGAATTAGTGGTTATATGTAATGCAGCTAAAGAAATATAATATTAAGTTATGCAAATAATAATAAAATTTTTTGAGAAATGTTAAAGTATTTAAAATATAAGAGAAAACACTCTTGAGAAAGAAAAAGGTTATTAGAGATTAAAAAAAATAATAAAAATAATGATAATTAAATGAGCAAAATAATAATATAATCAAAATATTATTATAATCATATGAATATTATATATATATAAGAGACTGATAATAATTCACATATGTGATAATAATAATTCTCTTATTTTAATTATATTTAATATTAATTTTATAAAAAAAATAATATTTTTAATAATATTTTATAATATTTTTTTTTTATAATATTATAAATATTAATTTTATTAAAATCTTATTTTTTTATAAATATTTTTTAAATTATTAATTATATAAAAAAAAACTTTTTATAATTAAATTCTAATAGATTTATTTTTATTATTTTATATTTTATTATTGATTTATTATAATACAAATTTTAGTTTTATTTAATAAATAAATATATTTATAAAAATGTTGCATATAATAACCTATTAGAAGAGCCAATAAAATTTAATATTTAATATTTATATTACAAATAAAAAAGCTATTTTATTGACTTTTCTAATAAATAATTATATATAATAATTGTTACAATTAGATTTATCCTTATTTAATATCTTAAAAGAAAAAAATTGAAATTAAGATTATTTATAAATAAAATTTTAAATAATCTTAAAATTTTTAATCAAAAAGTATATTTATATTTAATTAAATTAAAATTAAAAAAATTTATTTAAAAATTATTTATATTAAAAGTTTTTATATTAACTAAAAATAAAATTATTTTATAAGATTATAATTTAAAATCTAATCTAATTTGATTTTCATTTTTATAAATCTAAATTTAATCTGAATTTGATGTGATCAATTTAAATTTAAATTAAATTTAATTTAGATAGTCTAAAAGTTTTTTAATTATTTAAAAAAAATAATAATATATAATTCTAATTGAACAAAATGATTCACTTAATTTAGAGTTAATAAAATCTTAATAGGTCTTAATTAATTTTAAAAGATTTAAAAAAAATTTTTATTTATATATTATTAATTAAATTTTTTAATAATAATTTTTTTTTTTAATAATTAAAATAAATAAATTTTTATATTAATTTAATATAAAAAACTATTATAAATTAGAAATTTATTTAATTTAAGACTTGGTCTTAAACTTAAGTCCTAATCTAATGTTTTTTTTAAAAAATTTTAAATTTTAAAGAAAATTTTAATTTATTTTAATAAGTAATTTTAATTAAAAAAAAAAAATTAATTTTTAAAATTAATAATTTTTTAAAATTATTTAGAATTAATTAGGACTTTTTTAACCTTAATTCAATTAAAATAATAATAAATCATTTAAATTGAACTATAATAAATTATTTAAGAAGAATGATAATAAATTGTTAAATTAGAATAATAATAAATCATTTTAATTAAATAATAATATACCATTTAAGAAAATAATAATATATCATTTATAAAAAACAATAATATATTATTTAAGGAAAACAATTAAAGATAACACTGCAACTGGTTACAACTGATGACAAATAAGCATCATAGGGTTGCAACTAGTTGCAACATTAATAAAAATTAAGTTGCAACTAGTTGTAACCAGTGATAAATAAGTATCACATGGTTGCAACTAGTTGTAGCGTCATCTTTAAAAACAATAATATATTATTTAAAAAGAACTATAAGAAGAATGATAATATATCATTCAAAAAAATTGTTAATACATCATTCAAGAAGAATAATAATAAATAATTAATTTAAATTTAAATCTAAATTCTAAAGATAGTTTCTATAATTAAATTGAATTGCAACTTAATTATATTATAAGAATATTTAATTATATCATAAGTTATAACTTAATTGTAACATTTTTTTAATTGTAATACCTATATTTACTAAATTTATATCTAATATATCAACTCAAATTTAAATCTAAATTTGATAAATTAAATCATTTGAATTTAAATTTGATAAATCTAATCTAATTTAGTTCTAGATCTAAATCTAATTTAAATCTGATAAATTTAATTCAAAATTGATCTATCAAATTAAAATTAGATTCAAATCTATTTAAATTAATATAATATATATATATTATATATAATAAAATAATAATTACAATTTATATATAATAAATAAAACTTATTTAATAAATTTTTATTTATAATAAATATTTATATAAATTTTAATAAAATATAATAAATTTTTAATTGTATATTATAAAATTTTGATAAAGTATAAATTAATAATTAAAAAATTAAATAAATTATAAATTTATTTTTTTTTGATAAATATATTATTTAAAATATTTTTTTAAAATAAAATAATATATCTAAATTAAAATAAATTAGAGTAAATTAAAAATTTTTTGAGACTTTAGATTGAAAAAGCAATAAATAATAATATCATTATTAATAATAAATTATTAATATAAAACTTATTTTTTATAATATTATTTGATATAAAAGATTTTAAAGAATTTAATAAATAGATAATTGGTTTTAAAAAATACCATAATCTTAAATATTACTTAAGACTAAAGATAATTTTATAACTAGTTATAATTGGTAATAAATAAGCATTATATAGTTATAATTAGTTACAACATTATATTTACTTAGATATAAAAAAATAGCAAGTATTCTTTTAGAAAAATTAGATGATATGTAAAAGAATTTTCAAAATATTCTTTTAGATTATTTACTTAATAATATATTAATATATATTAAATAAAATTTTGATGGAAATAAATCATTTATTTCTTATTAATTAAATTAGATAAAAAATTAATATAAATAATTAAATAAAAATTAAAATTAAAATAATATTTATATTAGTTTTAAGTAAACTTAGAATTAATTATATCAGATTAAATAAATCAAATTATTTAATATAAAAGGGGTGGGTTAGATCAAGTAAAAATCTATTTTGATTTAAATTTTCATTTAAATTGATCTGATTTGATTATCATGTATGTATATAGTATACAGTCAACTCTTGATATAGCGAACTCTTGATATAACGAATTTTTTGAACAAATATAATAAAAATACTCTTGTTATAGCGAATTAGCCAATCAAATCTCTTAAACTCTTCATTATAGCCTTATAACGAAGTTGAGGTCTAGGACATAGAGTTCGTTATAACAAGAGTTGACTGTATAGTGTATAATCTTTTTGTAAAAATATTTACAAAGAAGATTATATATTATACACTATATACATATATAATTTAGTTAGATCTGACCTAAAATGAAAACTTTGTTGTATTAATTAAATAATATTAAATAATATTAAATTATAATAGAATAATATAATAAATAATTGTTAATATATTTAACAAATTCTATATAATAATCTTACTAATTGAATAATTCATTATCATTCTTCTTAAATAATTTAACATTATTCTAATTAAATGATTTATCATTATTCTAATTGAATAATTTATTATTGTTTTAATTAATAATTAGTTATTGTTCTAATTGAATAATTTATCATTATTTAATTGAATAATTTATTATTATTTTAATTAAACAATTTGTTTTTATTTTAATTAAATGATTTATATGTATATACTATATAAGTTTTTATTTTTTAAAAATAAATTTACAAATAAAAATTTATTAAATTATATTATTAAGCTTATAAGATAAATATAAGTAAATAATAAATTTATCTTTTTTTGTGATTTTTTAAAAACTTTTTATTTTTTAAAAAATTCAATAAGAAAGAAAATAATAATTAACTTATTCTTATAATTAATTTTAAGTTAGTATTATAAAATAATATAATAATATTTTTATTGTATTCGTATTAATAAATAATCAAAATTATATTTAATATACAATCAACTTTTATTATAATGAACTTTATATCTTAGACCTCAACTTCACTATAACGCTATAGTGAAGATTTTAAGAGATTTTATTGGCTAATTTGCTATAATAAGAGTATTTTTATTATATTTATTCAAAAAATTTGTTATATCAAGAGTTCGTTATATCAAAAGTTAACTGTAATAATATTTAGCTAATAACTAAATATAATTGATTGTTATTATAAATTGAACTAAAATTCTAATTTTAATAATGCAAGTATAATAATTATAATACAATTCAAATAATGTAATAATTTTTAATATATTATATAAAAATAATATATTTAAACATTATAATAAGAAATGTAAATGAAACTTAAACATAAAATTTTTTACTTAAATCCACTTGAATATTGAAAAATTAATAAAGTTAATAACCAAATCTAATAAAAATAATAAGAGATTATTTATTAATACTTGTAATTAGTATTTTATTTGATAAAAAAAATATTTAGCAAGAAATACTGATGCAGATTATTATAAAAGTAGTTCTTAGATTTTATATTAATCTCAACTTTTAGCAAAAAAAAAGTATATTTGTTATTAATGCAAAATAATTTGTGTTTCAGCTATCAATCCAGTTCTCAAGAAGGTAAATAATCTTCTTGAATATATCATCAGAATTATTATTAGATTCCTTATATTTAAGTTTGTTTTAACATCATCTTTGAATTCTTCTAAACTTTAAAATACTAAATATTTCCCATTTTCAGTTTATGTATTAAAGGTCTTATAGCTGCTACACATATACAGAATCACTAGCATTCCTCTTCTTATTGTTCTTCAATCCTACTACCTTTCATTTACAAATAGCTGACCTTATCATTTTACCTACTCTAATAAGATTTCTTTAGGAAGAATTCACCGGTACGATAATTGCTCTAAATTTTGCAACCAACTTTTGTGTAAAACATTTCAAATCTATAGTGGAACTACTTCTAAGATTTCGGTCAATAAATTTTCCAATTTATTTGTGTTATTACTTTCTCTGATTGATTAAATATAAAATCGGTAATTTGTGTAAGAATCATAATAATATAAGGTTAAATTTACTACAAGTCGCATTATCAAAGTCATGCTAACTCACCAGTTAATTGCGCGTTGCAGGTAGTTTATACTTTTAATTTCATATAATTATTACTTTTCATATGCTTGAAGAATAAAATAATAATAATCTTAAAAATAATTAAAGGATTAAATACGAAGAAAATTTTGTCTAGGAATGACTGAAAGAAAAAAAAGGTTATGAACATGTTTTGAAAATAAAGATTCATGAGTAGCGCATTTCTCGAACTGGAATGGATCACAAAAGGTTCAGGAGAGTGACGCATTTCAGTAAATGAGAAATTGATAAAAAGGCATATTCTCATGAAGAAAGAAAACTATACATCATAAATAAGCGTCTACTTACTGTTAGTCATTAAAAAAAAATCAAAAAATGACAAGACGACTAGAGTTTAATCAGTGTGAAATTGAATTCAAACCAA
>CAJVPQ010001172.1:0-19935 GCA_910591825.1 Funneliformis caledonium
TTGTTATCTGAATTCCAACTTCAGACAACTTATAAAAAACTATTTTAACCAATCACAATATGCCAACTTTTTTTTTTACAATTTCGTAAATACAGCTTTAAAATTTTATATTTTCAGACTTTAGCTTTTAGCTTTTAGCTGAATTATTATTAAATTTCACGGGCATTTACTTATTAAATTTTATAGCATTAATTTCCAATATTTTTATTCTTTTTTAAGTTTATTTTTTTATTTTTTATTTTTTTTAGTTTTATTTTATTTCTATTTATTTTTCATGCAGGTATTTTGACCACTTCGGGTGCTATATCAGTTAAATAAGTGATTTTATTCATTTTCTTTTTCATCTATTTTTTCAGGTTTTTTTTTTTAAACTTTAGACTAAAGTGATCAATCCTGAAAAAGCAAAAAATAATCATTTAATTAGAAGAACATGTTAAAAATATTCACTTTTTTTTTCTTTTTGATTCTTTTAAATCAGAAAGCAAATAGAAAAGAAACTCCTATCCTTACGAGTTACCTGTATAATTATTCACTTTTGAAGCTGAAAACAAATTTTAAATTACTTAACTTTTTATAAATATTTTCAAATTTTAATTATAGAGTTAATTTTTATTATAATATAGTAATAAAGAAAATCAATAAAAGAACATTTAAAAATTATAAAAATTTTATTAATATTGCGAATGATGCAGTTAAAATGAAAAATTTTTTGGACTATTCCAAAATATCTGATGGAAACTATAACTATAGTATTGCGATCATTAGTATAAATTTGATATTTCTTATTAAGAGATTGAAATATCCCAGTTATTGATCAGAATACCTCATCAAGTTGCTCTTCAAAAAGTATAGACAACATCATGAACGTAACATATGGTATTAAAATGTAGATCACTTTTTGCTTACCACTATCAAAATTTTCAAGTTAACTATATGAACTACTTTAACATTGTGAAATAGCATTATGAATCCTTTTCATTATGATGTGACTGTAAGTATTTTGCAATAATGATCTACTTGTTTTAAGTGATTGATAATTATATTACATTCTTGAATAACACATTTCCTTTTATGTTTGTAAAAATTTACTTCTGACTTCACTAGTTTGTAACTTTAGGTAGATAAAAAAGAGATTATTATAATTCTGAGTAAGCTGAATGCACATAACAGACAAAATCTGGGAAAATACCATATCACTAATAGCTCTACAGCTAATTGAGATGGTAACTGCTTAGTGATTATGATAAGATTTGGCTTAATAGCCATAAATAATACATGTAATAATCCCAGTTGTGAATGCACTCTATTTCAGTCTAAGTATCTGATTATTAGCAAGTTAGAATTCTTAGATTCTGCCTTGTAATTACTAATAGAATGCTTTTGACTCTTTGAATAAATTTTGTAGAATCTATAAAAGAATGTTTATAGTAAACGCTTTTCATATACTAGGTCTAATTACTTAAATAAAAGCTTTTGCAAACTGTAGTCATGCAGTGCTTCCAGTTCTTTAATCTACTTATCTGCATAAAAGAGCATTAATATTATTTCTAATAAGATTTTAATTTCAAAGATTTATTATCATAGGTTTTATAAAGAGTAGCTACAATATATCCTTTACTAGAGCTTGTTGATATTCTCTAACAATCACATCTGAATAAGTTATGTAGTAATATTCTTTATATGTTAAATTTTTCCTTAATAAGTATACTTTCTAGATCAGTATTCTGAATATAAATAAATATATACTATAAAATATTAGTTCACTAAAATAATTGAACAGGAAATTATCAACTTATTAGAAAATGAGAATTTAAGTAAAAAGTTAAAATGATTTTTATTTAAGTACAAGCGTATTTTTTTTAAACTATAAAGCAAATAAATTTAACTCATACTGAGATGTCATATATATAATATATAGTAAAATTTAAGAAATTAGGTAATTTTACAAAATTGGATTTAGTAAAATATGTCATTTTTTAATAAATTTTAAAAGTTAGAATTATAATTACAATAAAAACCTTAAGGTCTATGAAATACTGAAATAAGATCAGAGCTTTTTATTTACAAGTCTTGATTACCTCATAGAGTTTTCTTAGTTACAGACTCATTTGAATTCTTTATTTTTTGTATTTATACCTTTAGAATTAAGGTTAAATTCTTTAATTGCAATTATAAAATTTTTAATTTTGATCAAAAATTAAATTTTGACTGAATTTAAATTCATCTATTTTAACCAATTAAAAAATTCTTTAACCAGTTAACATATTAACCATTTTAACCAATTCAAACCTCTAGTCTAAAATAATTAATTTATTATGTAAATTACTAAATTAATTATTTCAACATTAAGCTAACTTATATAAAATATTTGAACTTGATAGATTATTTTAAAAATATATTATATATTAGAAACCTGCATAAGTCTAAATTTTAAAATCTGACCTAACCTAAACTTTAAGTCAAAAATTAAAATGTCAGTCTAGCCTAATCTGAATTAAATTCGTGTATTAAAATGCCAGCCTAGCCTGACTTAGATTTAATTATAATTATTAGCAATATGAAATTTAGCTAATTTCATAAGTCACAGGACAGCTGATAATGACTGAGACTTTTCTGAAAACATTTATAAGGATTTGAAAAGTTAATCAAAGTTTTATAAAGATAAAAAAATTATATCATTATATTCAGAATAATAATCTGAACATAACAATAATATTTTTTCTTTAAAAAATTCTATACTGAGTTTTTTTATGAATTTGCAAAATGATTGTTCATCTCGTAACTTTAAAAATTAGCTGTAATAATTTAATCATTTTATTTTTATTTAACAAATTACTAAAATAATGATATATATTTTTTTTTATAATTTTTTAACAAATTATTATTATAAATAAATAAACAAAAAATTAATGAAGAGTATTATATAATACTAAAGTAATTAACAACAATAAAATATCTTATTATACAATCAATGGTAACTAAATTTTAATTAAATAATAATTTTTGCTAAAATTATAAAAAAAATCTGGACTGATACCTTGAACTCAGACTAGCCAAGAAAATTTTAAACTTATTTTTGCCAGCCTATACCTAGCCTGAAACCTGAATTTAGGCCTGGATTCCACACTAAATCCAGTCTGTTGCAGGCCTCTATTATACATAATCCAAAATATCTAATTTTTTAATTTGTAATATTCATCTGATCATATATTATTTCACTTGAAGCTTGAATTTTAGATCAGCTGATTTTATATAATTTGATAATTTAATTATATATAATCAGTAAAATGATCGATATAATGATATAAACATATTTACTATGCTCTGTATACTATGTTTAAAATGATTTTATTTGAGAATTTTGGCAAATTTTTTAATAGTATAAACTGGGAAAATTCTCATCTATCAATTAATAAAAGTTTGACACAATCTTTAAAATTAAATCATTGATTGATGTGTATTAATACACTTTCAATTGATAATATATAATAAAAAAACTGTTATTGGCTTTCTCTAACTATCACTCTGAAGTTTTTTTTCAGCAAATTGCTAATTTTAAAACTATTATCACTAATACTTTAAAAGAAGAATTAATTTTAGAACAAAATCTGATACAAGGTCTTTATTAAAGATATTTTAAAAGGTTCAAAAAGTAAATTTTAACTTACCATAATGCAAGTTCTTCGAGAATATAAACCTATATCTAATAAATTACTGGAAGAAAAAAAATAACTAGAAAAAGCAAAAGAATCTTACACCTTTACTATCCAAAATGAATATTGATATCCTAGATTTGTAAATACCTTAGAAAAATAAATTACATAATGTAAAAAATAAATATATATTATTTATAGATATTTAGTTGAACTTTTAAGACTTTCATAAGCTCTATATAATAGTAAAATCAGATTGTTTTATTAAAAAAAAAGCTTATTAAATAAACTACTTAACTGATAAAAAATAATTATCACCAAAAATTCAAATGTTTAACATTATATAAAATTTGAAAATTATTTAGAAGACAATAAAATTTTGATTAATGACTTAAAGCTTTCAATATATACTATATTACGAGGTATTTATAACAATCAAGATTCAAGAAAAGAAACAAATTTTTATAAAAAATAAGATGCAGTATATTTATTATGTTGAAAATAAGGATTAAAACTTTAGTTTGTTAGTGAACTTTTAGTAGTTTTATAATTTTATAAAAATTTTTTTAAATTTTATTTAATAATAAGTATAAACAAAAATAAAATTTCAAATTAGTTCATTCATTAAACAAATTTTTATTTAATATTATTTTGATTTTATTTATTAAAGTTTTAAGGTTTTCTATCAGAATTAATATATGGGTTAATTGCTAGAAAAATCAGATTCTGGAAATTTTTTAGCAAAATTGAGATTTTTATTGCATTATAGTTTTTGATGTTATTAGATTAAAATGTATTAAGCTCTTAATTTTAATCAAAAATTTTTTAGAACCTGATTTTCTTAGAAACCTTTATATATAAGAAGTAATCTATTAAAATTATATTATAGATCATAAGATTTACTATGTTTATAACTTGATTTAATAGCAAATCTTAATATAGATTGTTTTTATAAATCTAATTTTTTTTTAAACAAAGAAATCTCATCTCTATTTCATAGAAATTTTTATTTCACTGAGTTTAATAAAAAAAAATTATTTAACATCTTTTTTTAATATTTTGAATTTTAATATGTACTATTTTTTTTATTTTAAGTTCTTAAATTATTTAGTTTTATTTATATCAATTAATTTTTATACATAAAATCAGAAAAAATTAAAAACTTTTTTCTATATATTATTTAAAGTTAATAGATTGATCATCAAATAGCTCAGATCTCAATCCTATTGAAAATTATAATTATTTTTAAAGTAACATGTGAAAAATGAGATTAATAAATTAATAATTAAAAAATATAATTACTGTAAACATTTTTATTAAAATAATTAAAAACTTAATATGACTTATAGTTTGCTAATAAGATTAAAATGCATATTGATGATAAATAAGCTATTGACTTAATTTAGAATTTATTTTGTTATGTAATAAAGAGTATAATTTTAAAATTTTCATATATTTTGAATTATTCTTAAAATAAAATAAATAAAAATAAAATTCTGATTATTAATATCATATATTATATAGTCAATTCTTTTTACAACAAATTTTTATATAACGAATTTTACAATACAATAGATTTTCAGTATATGATAGATTTTAAATATAAAAAAACCTTACTATACTGAATTTGGTAATTAAAATTTTGTATTATCTTTAACAAATTAAAGTCAGAAAAATTTATATATAAAATGATTCTTTTTATAACGAATTGTATCTATTTTTGATATATCAAAATTTTGCTTAATTAGATTTAATTATATAAAATTTTGTACCTCTAGCTTTTTAAATAAAATGAATAATGAATAAATATTTCATATTATACATTATGTCTTGTATTTTATAATACTTTTTTTTTACATGTTTAATTTTTTTTTCTTTACATAATACCAAAAGTAAACTCAAAGAAACAACTTAATAAACTTATAAAAAACAAGATGAACTTTAAAAAAAAAATGAAAATCTCTTATAACTGCAAAAAAAAAGAACTTTGTTTGAAAAAAATATTATCTCCTATGATATTAGTAAAGGCATAATTAGTGATATTTTAAAGGAAAAAGACCATTGCTTTCTGTGAATACTAATTCATATCAAGCTAATTTAAAATATAATAAAAAAATCCTATTCTCTCTTGTTGAAGAAGTGTTAGCAATTTGAGTAAATAATATACTCAAAGCTAGCCTCATTATTACAGATGATATTCTTTCAATAAAAGCCTTAAGTTTTGCTTTTTTATTAAATAAGGATAAGTTTAAAGGGTCAATTAGTTAGGTGGATAACTTTAAAAAATAATATAATCTTAAACAGTACTATATACACAGGAAAGCCATAAGTGCGTTGATTAAAGATCTTGAAATAATGAAAGAGAATCTCTAGCAAATATTAAAAGATTATAGTCCTAAAGTTATATTCAATTGTGATGAAACAGAGCTATTTTAGAAGATGAAACTATATCGAATATTATTCAATAAATAAATATTAGAAATGAAACAATTAAAGGATCATGTAATGATTCTATTCATTGCAATATAACAGAAAGTGAAAAGCTGACACCTTTGTTCATATATAAGTATAAAAATCCTAGGGTTATTAAGAATATTGATAAAAGAATGCTTCTGGTCAAATATTATTAGAACTTAAAAAGTCAGATAAAGGTTTAAATCTAAAATGATTATATAAAAAACTTGATACAAAAATGAGAAGACAAAATCAAAAAATTCTCCTTTTTGTGGACAATGCTTTGACACATACTCTTTATGAAACTATCTGCTTGACTAATATTACTATTCAATTCCTTTTCTAAATACCATTGCACATCTCTAACTTTGTGATTAAGGTATTATAAATAGTTTTAAGATGAGAAATATAATTGATTTAATAATTCTTAGTTAAAATATAATTGAAATTAATTTTATTTATACTTAATTTTAATTCAACTTATTTTAAGCATAATATTGAAAGTTATATTTACAAAATCAGCTTAAAGCTTTTAATAAATTTAATGAATACCATATCGAACCCTTTGAAATTGATATTAAAAAGTGTATAAAATATATTTCACAAGCATAGGATAATATTATAAATAAAATAATTGGAAATTGTTGGGTAAAAGCAAATATTTTACATAAAGATAATCATAAAATGAGGATAAAACTGATAATAATATATTACTTAAACTTAAATGGTTAAAGAAGATGAAAGAAGTTCAAGTATTAATTGATAAACTGGATTTTGACAATCTTTTTTCTGCTGAAGAATTTGTTAAGTATGATAAATCTGAAATTATGGATGAAATAATATTCGATGAAGAAATTTTAAAAGCAGTTTTACCTAATTAAGATGATGAAATAGAGGAAGATTCTTTATTACTAATAATTACTTCTGGGAAAGTTATTTAGGTTTATGATAAAGTAATTTTATATTTGAAACAACAAGAAAAACATTTGGTATGAAAAAAAAAAGAGTTAAGGTCTATTAAAAAGCTTAGAAAAGAAGTTTTAAAATAACAGCTTATCTCATCAAAATAAACTAATCTCAATAAATTTATTACTATAATAGAATAATAATTTGAGAAGTTACCATAATAATAGTTAATAACGTTTACAGTTTAGTTTTTTTTTACTTTTTACAGAATAAAATGATATTATAGTTACATGAAATTTTAATATATTGACTAAATAACACTCTTGTGATTGTATTAAAATTTTGTTGAGAAATCACATTATTTTTTTATTAATTTTTAACCAATTTTTGTTGAACTTGTGTTGAAATTACTTATTGATTTTTTTACTAAATTATGATAAATAATTTTATAATGATTTTTATTTATCACTAAGGTAATGATTTGTTATTGTTAATCTACTTTGATTGTCTGATATATTATATTTATTAATTTGCGTAAGTTATTTTTGGATTGATCTAATTTTTATAAATAATATGATATATTATTATTTTGAATTTTGTTTTTATACAAATCAGAATTTTAATCACAAAGAGTTCTTTTTGTATTATTTCAATCATGAGTAAAGAATTTCACAAGATATCAACTTAAATGAATAAATTTATTTATAAAGGAAAGTATTTTTTATCATCATATAATTTTTTACCTTTTGAATTTTAAATCAACCTTTAAATCACTTTAATTTATTCCTTTAAATCATATTTATTTACAAATACAAAAATGACTACAAGAACCATTTGGGAGGATAATGAAATCAATTTATTAGTCGAGTAAAGAAAGAGAAGAAATGAAGAATACTATATAAGATACAGAGGTAATAAGATAGAGTTCTGAAGAAGTGTAGCTCGATGAATAAATTGAAGATATGATATGACATATTTAACTCACTAATGCGAGTTGAAATGGAGAAATATAATATGAGATTACAATATAAGTAAACAAATGAATAACAATATAATGATAAATATAACTTAACAGTATAATTAATATCTTGTAAGATTTTTGCGATTATCAAATAGAGCGAGAAGAGGTGAGAGGTAGACCTATACTATGGAAAGATTATATGACCTCTTCAGGACTTGATTCTGGGATAGACTAAGTAATAATTAAAATGTTTAAATGATTTTTTAGATTTATATTAAATATATTTACTTTTTTAGAATTAAGGCACACTTATAGAAAGAATCGTAATTTACCTACTACAAGGTAAATATGAAATATAAGGCAAAACTGAAATAAATGGTGAAATTGTGACGTGCCTGTAAGGCAATAAAAATTTCATTTTTTTTCTTATCATTTGTTTAATTTTATTTTTTTTTCATATTGTTCATTTAATTTCATTTTTCTTTTCGTATTGTATATTTAATTTCATTTTTTCTTTTTTATTTTTTTGTTCATTTCATTTTTCTGTTTCGTTTTATTTTTCTAATTTTGTATTTTCATTTTATTTTATTTTTTTTAATTTTGTTTTATAGTTTCTTTTTATTTGTTTAATTTCATTTTTACATCTCGTCTCATTCACTTAATTTCATTTTATAATTTCATTTAAGTTTCTTAATTTCATTTTTTTATCTTATTTAGTTTTCTTAATTTATTTTTTCATCTCGTTTAGTTTTCTTTTCATTTTATCTTTATTTTTTCTTTTATTTTATTTTTATTTTATTTTATTTTTTCTTTTATTTTATTTTTATTTTATTTAAAAAAATGATAAATTAAATTTTTTTTTTAAAAAAAAATTTTAAGTAAATTAATAAAACTGTTATATAATGATTAACAGATTGCATATACAAAATAATGTGAAAATATTTCTAAAGAAAATATATTATAGTAAAATTATATTTATGTAATGAAATTAGTAATCATCTATTATAACAAATATTCTTATAACAAAGGTCTGATCTGCTGCATCAGCAACTTCATTATATCGAGATATGACTGTATATTATTTAATCAATATTAATCTAAATTTTATAAAATATCTCTATTAAAATCTCTTATATAAAGTATTTAAATGAATTAAATTATCTTAATATTACTCTATATTTTATAAAACAATTGCATTAAATTTTTTAAAATAATATGATTTTAATAATCTATTTTAAATCTATAAATAAAAAAGATAAAAAAGTTTTAAAAATAATATTTAATTTATATTAGTTTAGTAAATTTATTTTAATACAATAAATTTTATTTTATCTCATAGAAGATTCTTTAATCTAACTTATTATTATATTATAAAAATAAATAAAAATTTAAAAAGAATAAAACTTAATATATATTATTATAAAAAGTTTTATTGTTAAAATATAGAAGTAAAAGTAATTATAGTGGGTAATCAAAAGTATCTATTACCTTGAAAGTCATGTAACTGATCAGCAAATATCAGCTCTAATAAAAATTTTTTCTTATTAATTAATTTAACTTTGATGCTTTAAGTAAAGTTATGTATCATAATGAATAACATTTATCCCAAAATTTTTATATAGATCTGACTTATATTTAGTTAAATATTTTAGAACTTATTTAAAAATTTAGTGATTTTAATGCAAACTTTCAATTATAATTAAACTTCAAATTTTTTAGTCCTAATGTATATATAATGTGAATTAAGTAAAATTATTCATAATATTGAAAAAAGTTTATCTTTAAAATTTTAGGTCAATTAAATTTATGCTTAATACAAATTTATTCAAAATATTATAAAAAAATTTTTTTTTTATTAATTCTATATAGAAATTAGGATTGTAGCTAAAAAATCAAGAAAATTTTATAAAAAGCTGACTGATATTTGAAAACTTTATTACTTATAGAATATATTAATATAAATTTTATAGTAAATTATTATATATATTATTAAAAAATAATTATTTAAAATTTTTGTATGAAATTTATGTGAAATATAAAATTATAAATTTTTATTTAAATTAAATATGATACACTATATATAAATTTGACATTTCTGAAAATTTACGAGTATTCATTTTTTGATATAATAAAAACGTTTATTTAAATAAATTAGCATATTAAAACCAAAAAATTTAAAGCTTAATTATAACTAAAAGTTTGCATTAAAACCACTAAATTTTTAGATAAGTTCTAAAATATTTAATTAAATATAAGTCAGATCTATATAAAAATTTTTGGAATAAATATTATTTATTATAATGCATAACTTTACTTAAAGTACCAAAGTTAAATTAATTAATAAGAAAAATTTTATTATTAGAGCTGATATTTGCTAATCAGTCACATAACTTTCAAAGTAATAGATACTTTTGATCACCCATTGTATTATAGTTTTTTAATATAAAAATTAATAAAATATATTCTAATAAGCTTTAATAATTAGTAATAGAATTAAATAATACAACATTTTTTTAAATACTATAATTTTATTATTAAAATTATATGTATTTTTATCTATATCAAATTTGTTAAAATATTTTTAATTAGATCATAATATTTTTTTAAATCATATAATATCATATATTAATTTTATAATTTTATTTAAATTTAAAAGTAAATTTTAAAATATTTATTTTAATTTTAAAATTTAAAGAAATTGTATATAATAAAATTTTAAAAATCATTTTAGTGAAATAAATTACAAAACTAATCATTATATATAAAATTTATATATTTATAAATATTTAAAATTATATAATATGTAACTTTATTAACTTTACAATTTTGATTAATATATAAAGATAATTTAAAATACTTATTAACTTTAAATGAAATTTTTTTAAATAAATATATTTAGATTATTTAATAAATAGATAAATTTAAAATCTATATAATTTTTATAATTATATATTATATATAATTTTGTTAGTTTTATAACTTTATTTAACAAAAGTAAATTAAGAAAACTAATTTTGTTTTTTATATAAATAAACTATTTATAATAAAATTTTAAAAATTATTTTTATAATTAAATTATTAAACATAAAGTTTTTTTATTTATTATAGATAATATATAATTTATTAGTTTTATAACTTTATTATATATATATCAGAAAATTGATTCAAAATTTTAAAATTATTAGATTATTAAAATTTTTATTAATGAATACTATTAAAAAAATTCAATTATTTTAATAAAATAATTTTAAATTAATTAAAAAATCAAATATTAAAAAAAATTAAAAATTTAATTATTAGAAAAAATAAAAATAAAAATAAATTAAATTAAAAATTTAATTATTAAAAAAAATAATTATACTATAGTATTAATTAATTTTAATGATATCAAAATTAATTATGTTAATTTAATATTTATTATAAATTATTAATAAATAATTATATATGTCAAAATTTAATTAATTAGTAATTTAGTTGTAACTCGTTACTTCACACTAGTTGCTATAAAAATAATGCAAATAAGATCAGATAATTTATATAATTAAAAAAATTTATTTATAATATTAGTAAAAAATTAAAATAAAAATAGTAGTTTAATATAACTATTAAAAACTTTATTATAATCTACATTTCTTGTTTAACAGTTTTGAGAGTTTTTTTGACTAATAAAAACTTTGATATTTTTATATAAAATAATACTAATATTACAACATACAGTTGACTATTAAAAAACTGATTGCGGTAGCATGACTTTTATTAAGAATCTTTTTATTCATCTAAAATTTGACTCTGCAATAAAAATAGGTTTAATCTATTCTTTTCAAATTATGATATACTTTACTTGTCTTTCTTTTTCCATAGTGACTTGATCTTTTATTATATAATCTTCTTTTACGTTGTTCTGCAATTTGACAAAAATTTAACAAAATTAAGTGATAAATGTAATATATTATTTTGAAGCATTATATTCAAGATTGCAATTCATCTAAATGAAAAAAGATAAAATTTAGCGAAATTATATTAAAATCTTATTAAAAAATCTGCAAAATTCTGAAAAAGGCTAAATTATATTAAAGCTTATAAAAATGTAAAACTATATTAAAACCTTAGTAAAAAATTAGCAAAACTATAGTTTAGATATTTTGCCAAATCAAAAATGAATTTAGACAAGTAATCTTAATCACATTAGTTAAAAAAATAATACAATTCAGAAGTATCACTTTCTAATAAAAGTTCACATAAGTAATATATGATATAAAGTAAATAGTGGATCAAAAAAGAAAATCTGAATTATAAAGTAGATATATAGTAAATACTTAGCATATATATATAATACATTATAATTTTAAAGAGAGAAATTTTTAGTGTATATAGCATAATTTCAAACAGATTAAAAAGTTTTTTTTATTTATTGATGATAATTTACAATATCAAATTATTACTATTATTATCATAACAAATTAAAACTATCTTATTATCAATTTCTAATAAATAAAAAATTCAATCTTATTATTATAGTAAATTGAAATTATTATAAATTAAAAGTAAATAAGATTCTCAAATAAATTGTAAGGTGATACGTGATTTTATAACATAAAGAGTATTATAATATAAGTATGAATTATTTATATAGGTAAACTAAAGAATTAGCAATCCTAATTCAGTTGGTAATAACTGAACTTTTATTGTAGGTCACACTATAATAGCCATGGGTTTAAGTCTTAGCTAAAGCATAAAACTAGATGATTTTATAAGAATTTCATATGTTACTGAACAAGTGGATATATATACTAATATGCATTAAAAACTAGTTGATTGATCTATTGATTGATGTTGATCATACCTAAATATTAAATTTTGCAGAACAAATAGATGTAAATAAAGCCAGAGAATGATCGAAACTTAACCTTTGCTGATAGGTCTGTAATGGATACTGTCTCACGTCTTTAAATTCAGGAGCCCATACATAAGTAAGAAATGATTAACCAGTAATTAGTAGATTAGATGATACTTTAAGATACTTTTGAGATGATTATAGTTGATAATAGATTGCATTGCATTGTTACAGCAACTATCCAATCGAGCTGTCACTTGGAGTAGAAGCTGGATTCAATTTCTAAGTGAGTTTGATTATATAGGTATGATAGTTACCTACCTTTCTGAGTTCTATAAGATGAATATATTTAAGCCTTTTCAGTCATGTGTAGTATACCCTGATACAAGGCAGAGGTAATAGTGATTCTGATTAGTATTAATAAAAAATAGGAAAAATAATCGACTAAAAGTACCTGTGACTGAAAGTGATCCTTCTATTTAAATTTAACAGTGGTTTTAAGATCCAGTAACTTTGAGGACTATGTTTCTGGAGGGTCACTCTAGATGGCAATTTTTAGATCAGTATAATTGATGGGATTAGAGTTGATAATTGAGTTAGCCAAGATCTTTCTAGTATTAGGTCAGCAAATAAGGTTTATATGACTCGTATATGTTACTCTTTCACTATTAAAATCCTTTGGATTTATTGGATACTGTAAATTAAAAAAAATTATATAAGTAAACTAAATGTAATAAAAAAACACAAATTTTTTTAATTATATAGATTAATTTATATTAAATATTAAATTAATTATAAATAATAAATTAATTAAAAATCTATTATTAAAAATAAATAATTAAAAAATAAAATAAATTAAAAATTAATTATTAACATTAATTAAAAAATAATACTAAAAATAAATTAAACAAATAAAAACTAAAAAATAAATAATATTTAATTTTAAAAAAAATAAAATAAAATATAAAAACTAAATAATTAAATCGAAAGATAAAGGTAAATTATAAAAAATTAGACTTAAAAAAATTAAAATAAAAGTAATAAAAATAATATTAAATTAAAGATAAATTTAAATAACTAAAATTATAAATCAAATTATAATTAATTAAAAAAATAAGAAATATATAATTTATTAATTAAATTTGAAAATTTAATAATTAATTATTAAAATCATGACTTAAAAAAATTAATTTTAAAATAATAATTAAATAAAAAATTAATAATTATATTATTCATATTAAAAATATAATTTAAAATAATAAAAATTAAATTAAATAAATATAAATAATAAAAGAAATATTAAAATTAAAAAAAATTAAAATAAACAAATTTAGAAAAAATAAATTCAAATAAATTAAAAAACTTTAAAAATTATAAAGTATAATTATTTAAAAAAAATCAACAATAAATAATTAATTGAAAAGTCAAATTAAAATTAAAATTAAAAAAAAATACAAATTTAACTTAACCATAATTTAAATTTAACTTAAATATAATTTAAACTTAACTTTATTATAATTCAAATATGATCTGAATTTTATTAATCTAATCCAATCTAATCCAATTCAATTATAACTCAAATTTAATCCATTTTAGCTTGATTTTAATCAAATTTAACTTTAATAATTCTAACTTAAATATATCTGATCTGATCTAAATCTGATCCTAATCTGATTGTAATTTAAATCATAACTATAAACTCTAATTATTTATTAAAATTAAAAGTTTGAAATAAAACAATTTATAAAAATCTAAATTTACAATTAATAAAAAAAAATAATCAAATATGATAAAATTCAAATAAATTAAAAAAGCTAATAAGTTATTATTATAAATAGTTCCATAAATTATTTTACATTTACAATTAGTAATATAATAGTTAGATAGGATTTTATAATAAAGTAGTAAAATTATACATTGCTTATTATAAATTATAAAATAATTTATAAAGTTTAGAATTAGAGATTTATTAAAAATAATTAATTTAAATTTAAATTTGCATTATAGTTAGATTATTTATAAATAAAACTTATATATAAATTAGTAATAAGATCAGAATTAAGATTAAGATTAACTTAGAATTAGTTTATTTATTAAAAAATATCATTTGAGTTAATATTAGGACTAGTAATAGAGTTAGTGATAAAATTAGATTTAATTTATTTATAAACAATACATAATTTATAAATTAAAGTTAAGATTAGGGTTATATTAGGATTAAGGTTAGAATTAGAATTAGATGATCAATTAAAAATCCAATTAAGGATTATTTATAAAAATATTATTATTATTTTTAAAATTTATTAAAACTTTATTTATCTGACTTATTGACATCATTTGGGTAGAACCGCTAGCTTAGCTACAAATAAAATACTATTGTTCTTATTATAAAAAATGTTATATAACACCAATCAGATCAGGTTACTTAGATCAGATACTAGACTTATAGATGAATTTGGATCTCAAAAATTATCAGGTTATCTAGATTTTTATCAATAAAATATCAGAAAATGGTCAGAACTTTAAAAATTACCAGGCTATTAGATTTTTATTAATGAAATACCATGAAAAAAAATCAATTTAAAAATACCAAAAAAAAATTTAAAAAGCAAACAATCATATTATAATAAAAGATTTTAAAAAAAATATATTCTAAAAAAATCAAGAAATAATATATTATTAAAATAATTAAAAAAAATAATAAATTTGTAAAAAATACTTAAACAAATAATTTAATAAAAATCAATTTTTAAAAAAAATAAAAAAAAATAAATTATTTGAAATTTATTAAGAAAAAAATCATAATATAAAAAATATAAAAAAAATAATCATTCGCAAGTCAATTTTGATTGGAGGTTTTGAACATAGTAAATCATATGATCCGTGACGCGATTGAAACATTTAGTACCGTAATTAAAACATTTTTTTGAAATCAATAAAATTTATAATGTATAATGCAATACAGTATTTGCTATTTTTATTCTTTTTAAATTACAGTTGTAAGTTTTGTGTTGACTTTGCTGATTTAAAATATTTAAAGTTATTTTCAATAGGTCTATTTTATTTTTATTACATTAGCTTTTTTCAATAAATTTCTATTTTTTTTTTACTTTTCGGTTCGATCGCTTTGGTCTGTAATCCATCTAATAATCATCGCTTATATTAATGTGAATCAAATGTTCTATTATTCGATGAGTTAGTAAAATATAACATCAAGAAAACTTTTGATGCAAAGTACTCTGCAGATCTTACACTTAGTATGTCCGGTAAATAAAACGTAGACTTGCGACGGGTCGTAGATCGATGAAGTACTACGGCGCATTCTACGATAAAAAATACTTAAATATTTATTAATGAAGTGTCACCCTAGCTGATTAAATTTAAAATTATTCATAAACAATAGAATATTATTATAGTTTTAAGCTTAATTTATAAAATAACGTTTTTAAAAAATTAATTAATACATTTTCCATCAATTGCACTGATTTAAGACGACCTCTTGACTTGACTTATGGACCGGACTGGCCCAAATACAACAAAATAAAGATCGATAACAGCGTGCAAAGCTTTGAATTTGTTTTTGTTAATATGATCTTTAAACAAAATTAATACCAATAAAATTATATTTTGATAAAAATATTTATATATGAAATTTAAAAAGTGACCCAGTCGGGTGAAGAATTTAACTAGCGTGACTTTAATAATGTAGCTATTGATTTAAGTTAAATAAATGTTCAACGAAATTTATGAATATGGATTGAATTTTTTTCGTAATGGATAATCCCGAATATACTTCTATAAATTGTAATTCTTTAATTTATTGGAATTTAAATCACTTAACTTTACTAGATGTCGGAATTTTTGATTGTCAATCAAAACTTTTGATTTTTAAACCAGTAATTTTTGTGATATTATCTAATGCTAATGTATTACTACATTTGATCTTTCCGATCAGCAAGATAAAATTAATTATTAAATAATTCCATAAATAATATCGATCCATGAAACATCATTTGTCAAATATAGTTAGACCTTGTAGATCGACTTTGGTCCCAAAATGTTCCCGAGCCAAAATGTTCGCCTAAATAATTGTCCACATGCCAGAATTGCCCTCTTGGCATATTGTTCTTACCATAAACCAGTGTTGGCGTTTGGCCACGACCAAGAAATTTTTTGGTCATTTGGCCGTGACCAATGGTCAAAATGGCCAAACAGCCAAATTTATCACTAGGTATTAATAAATTTATGAATCTTATTAAAATTTGATTGGCATTCGGCCGCGGCCAAGATTTTTTTTTAGCCGGCCAAATGGCCAATGGCCAAACCTTGGACCAAACGGCCAAAGGGCAACGCTACCAAACATCATCAAAATTTTAAACGATGGGTTTCTCTTGGAAATTAAATAGACTTTTATTTTTTTGTATTCATAACATATTCTTTTCCCTTTCCTTTTAATACTTATACAATTATTTTTTTATTTCCCTCTCTGATAAATTTAAATTTTTTTTAGTTTTAATTTGATTAGACATAATTTGTATTGATTTGATATTCAGGAAATGTAGATCGCCGGCGTTAAGACAACACTTGTTAATTTAATTTAATTTTATTACAACAATCATACTTGCTTAATATTGAAACCTTCTGCTTACTTTTTCCTTTGTTTAAAAATATTAACGTAATGAATTGAACGCAGAAATACCTTAAAACAGATGTATGCAAATTAATTTTGAATTAAATACTTGTGTTAATTTAGAATGACTTGCGTCACACAATATTGCATCCGAATATCAAGTGATGATCTTAATGATTTTCAGTTCATTAATTTGAAAATCTTTGAATATAAAAAGGTTGTCTTTAACGACCGTAAAAATGTAGATTTATATTCTGAACTCATTCCACTTATTTAATTTATACTTTGGAATTTTGTGAACTTTCGTCCTTAAATTCTTCTTTAGTAAAATAAATCATGAGGTTCTTCAACAATTACATGATATCTTTATTAATAACTATCTTCCTCACGGCAGTTTCTTATAGCAAAATACTTTCAAGTGACTCTTTTAAAGCAACCAATATGAAATCATTTCCTCAAAAGTTCTTAAACAAAGGATTGGTATGATTATATAACTTTTAATATATTCACAAACTCAATTGAGGTAGTTTCTGCACGTGAATAATTAAATTCGATATAAATTCTTTCCCATATAATTACACTTACATTACTAATTATGCATCTCTTTTATAGCGAACAGCAATGAAGTAATTATCGTCTATTCTCACTTAACAATATGTATTTATCCATTTAACTAATAATATTTTCAATATGTTGAATATTCAAGGGTGCAATCGACTGTGGTACACACCGCTGCGATGCGGTAATATTTTTTATTTTCCACTTTTTACTAATTATTAATATTACTAACAACTTGCTTGGAATTAGGACGCAATGTGCTTCGAACAATTCTTGCATCCCAACGGTAATTAACTTACAGTATATATAACCTTCAATGTGAACTTTAATAGTACCTTTACTAGACGTGTTCTGTCTGTTACGCATTCAAGAGTGCAACCGACTGTGGAAGAGGAATCCACTGTTTAGCGGTAATATATTTTATTTTCCTAATTTTTATTGATTATTATTATTATTAACAGCTTGCTTGGAATTAGGGCCAACAATGTACTTCAGATACTTTTTGCATGCCAAATGTAATTGACTATATTTCCACCTTCAATGCGAATTTAAATATTAACAGTACCTTTACTAAAATTTGTTCCATTTATTGCTATTTCAAGGGTGCAATTGACTGTGGAAATGGAATCTACTGTAATCCGGTAATATTTTTTAATTTCCCATTTCTCATTGATTATTTTTAATAACAACTTATTTGGAATCAGGGCTTAATATGTACTTCTGGTGTATTTTGCATATTATGGGTAATTGTCTTATATTCCCACCTTCTTGTGATTTTAAATATTAACGGTCCCTTTACTAAAATTTGTTCCATTTATTGCGCATTCAAGGGTTCAATTGACTGTGGAAATGATATATCCTGCGAAGCGGTAATATATTTTTTATTTTTCCACTTTTTTTGATTATTATTACTAACAAGTTGATTATAATCAGGGCAAACAATGTGCCTCTAACAATACTTGCATACCATTGGTAATTAACTTATATTCCCACGTTCAATGAGAATTTAAATATTACAGTAACAGTATTTTTACTAAAATTTCTATTTACTACGCATTAAAGGGTGCAACCGACTGTGGAGATGGAAGGTTCTGCGAAGCGGTAATTTTTTTTAATTTTCCACTTCTTATTGATTATTTTATTATTACTAACAACTTGCTTGAATTCAGGGCCTTCAATGTGCTACTAAAAATTTTTGCATGCCAGTGGTAATTAACTTATATTCCCACCTTCAATGTGAATTTATATTTTGCAGTAATTATACCTTTACTAAAATTTGTTCCATTAATACGCATTCAAGGGTGCAACCGACTGTGGTGGATACCACTGTGATGCGGTAATAAAATGCTTTTCAAGCTTTTTCATTTTATGAAATGTAACTAACAGCTTCGTGATAATTGCTAATAATGTATTTTATTTTTTATTTTATTTTTACTCGCATAGGGCCAACACTGTTGTAAGAAGAATCAATGCTGCAATTAATAAAAATCACTCATATAAATTTCTAGGTTTGTTTTAGATTAATGAGGAAATTGAATTATTATTAGCATTAACCTCACAACTTTTTTTTGTTAGTGATTGTAACCGTCATTAAAAATTTTAACCGGACCGGATAACCATGTTCGATTAACCGGCTAAATTTTGGTTAACCGGCTAATTAAGACTTACTTTAACTGGCTAATATTCGGTTAACCGATTAACCGCAGTTAAAATTATTGATAGTAACTTCACGGGTTATCAGAGATTACTACACAGTTCACGGTAAGCAATGCATTGATTGGATATTTTGCCACGAAGTGGCAAAATCCACCAATCAATGCATTGCTATAGTAACTGTGGAGTTATCGGCGATTACCCGTGAAGTTACGATATAATTATTCGGCCCACTGATTATTATAAAATAATATTTTAAAAATTATTCTTTTTTCTTTCTCGTTTT
>CAJVPQ010001173.1:0-19917 GCA_910591825.1 Funneliformis caledonium
GTCATTCAACGATTAATAACGTGAAAATATTTCTGGAAATAGTAAAATTATATTTGTGTAATGAAATCAGTAATCATTTACTATAATGAATAATTTGTTAACGCTATAACGAATTATTCGTTATACATACCGCATAATTTGTTATAGCGTTAACGAAGATTCTTATAATGAAGTCCTGATCGGCTGGATCAGCAACTTCATTATATCGAGGTGTGACTGTACATACAAAAAAAATTACCTATTCTCTATCTGAAGTATATTCTTTTAAAGTCATTTCGTCTAACAAAAGTATTTTCTCTTCTTGTTAGGATGGAAGAAGTGAAAAATCGTCAAGAGTTAAAGAATTTTGCTCAATTTGACTTTTAGATTTTCTTTTAGATCATTCATGAGAATGTCTTATTCATTTGTGATTTGTTAAAAAGGTGAGAGTTGGAAAGTACTTTTTACATTCAGAACAGCAAAAGCACAAATAAGTTGTTTTGTCAAGAGACGGATAATGCGAATCGTATTCAGAAACCTTTAAATGATCATAATATTTGAGAAAATATATTGGATTCGTATAATGTTCATCCTTTGCTTTTGTGATAGGAGGCAAAAAACTGTCATTTATTTGAAAAAATTCCATGGTTTCTTTTGCACGAGGTGGCCCATAGCAGTCTACATTTGTATATCGTTTGATGTCGAGAGAATATTGGCACAAGTTACAATAGTTTTCAATCTATGACCATGATATAAAACATTCAGTTAAGTTGGTTGTTTCTTTTTTTTCTTTTTCCATTTGCTTTTCTTGTCATTTCAGTTCTTCTGCTTTCTCTTTATCTGTATCCTCAAATTGCAGATTTTTGAATGGATTTTTAGACTCTTTGACATACTTAGCATTTACATGCTTTCCAAAGATTAAATCGCGATTCCAAATATCACAAAGAGTTTTTCCAGCATATTTGAAATTTTGAAGAGCTAATTCTGATTTATCACTTTGCCTTTTGTGTTTAAATGCATTTTAAAGTGGTTTATTAGAAGCGTAACACCTGTCAACTTGCCAAATAGTATCACCATTCCCCTTTTAACAGGATTGTACTTGGATTATCCTAGGGCATGCGTTCGTATGCTCATATAGTCCAGGTTGAATTTTCTAAAGAGCTGACAATAAATTTTTATATTTTTTAGATGTCTTGGGTTCTTGTCCGGTCCTCCGTCCACTAATAGCACTTAAATCAGTCAAATTTCTCTGTTAAACTTCAGTACATCATCATATTGGAAATCTTGGGTAAGGCATTCAAGATCCTGCATGTGCGTAAGTGAGGATGTATCAAGTGATCATTGATAATGTACAAAGATAGCAAGTTGACCCGTCTGTAGATCATCATTTTTTTATTCAGTTTTATCATAAGATAAACTGATGGAATTAATTTTTGTCCAAACTCTGCAGGAAAGTCATGATCTGTTACACTTATAGGTTTATTAATCGATTGTAATCTATGAAATGTCCATCTTACTACAGGTATACCTAAACCAATCTTCGCCTTATCATCTTGAGAAATAATAACACTCGCATTAGCAAATAGTAAAGCAAATTGCTTTGCACATTTTACTGATGCAAGAAAATGTGTCTATTGGGATAATCTCGTATTTCTGTTTGTGAAATATCAGATAATGCAACCCATGCTGAGTGATGATGTGCTTTTGCAGCAATCGAGTTGGCTTGTCGAGGTAGCAGGTAATTATTTAGTGTTGTTCTTGCCATGTAGATATTGTAGTTTTTTTCAAGATTTTTATGCAAATTTTCAATTATCTGAACTTTAACTACTTCTTTCCTTCTTTTCTCATCAGCTGTCCCAAACTTAATCGAATCATGAATATGATCATGTAAATTTGGATGTTTAAAAAGAAGTGAAGGATGACCGGATTTATCATACTGTATCACTTTCTGATTTTTGATAAGTATTTTTCTTTTTTTTTCTTTGCATTTTCAAGCATAACTTGCGTTTTTTTGTAATTTAATAATTCTCTCTTTATTAGATTTGATTTCAGCTCAAAGATCCTCTATTCTTATATATGTATCATGCTGAAGTTGATAATCAGTTGTAAAATTATAGATTTGTTCAAATTCGATGAGTTTCTTTTTGGCTATTGTTATTTCATTTGCCGCCTTTTTTGAGCTGATGCATTTACTGGAATCTCTGGTTCAGAATCTGCTGAACGATTAACAGGAAGAGTTAAAGTCGTAATTGGATTTTTTCTAGGTACAGGACGTTTTAGCCTCAAAGTTTATATATCATATAGATTAAATGGAGTAGCAAAATAATTTCTAATGATATCATCAATTTCAGTTTCATTCTTAGATTTAATCTTGTTCCATTCTTGTGCAGCTTCGTGACAAGTATCAGCACGGTTAGGAGTACCATTTCCTGTCTTAACCATAATGCTATATACATAGGCGTTTGTGAAATTTTGATACTTATTTGCAAGAGACTTGTATATTGGTTTCTTGTCAAACCTAGGGTTAAGAAAAAAGGTTTGGCGATTCATTTTACTTAAATACGATATTGATTTGTTTTTGTTTTATGAAAAAAGTTCTTTGCAGTGAAAGTATGAAAAAAATCGAACGTGTTTAAGACTAGTTCTTTTAAGTGCAAAAACCTCTTCCTCATGTAGCAACGCGCATAATTGTTATGGCGCATGAACATTATTAGTACGCAACATAATAGAACACCAATTTTTTAGAATACAATTTAAAACATGATTTTAGGATTTTGGAATAGAAAATACAATTAGAAATATTTAAATTTTTTAAAATTTATTTAATAATAAAGAATTTGATTAATTTGACTTTTCGTTCTTTTGATGCATGATTCTATAAACGGCAAATGATCTGCATACACGTGATCAGAATATCTTACCTGAGGTGTGGGTAGATGCTTATAATAAAATTTTATTAGGTAATAAATGTCACTGCCCTTATCATTTAATTTAATTAATCAAAATTTGCAGAATCTTTCTTGATGTGCTTTATTATTTCACATAAATTTTTGAATAGTTAAAAGGTACATAAAATAAATAAATATAACTAGCTAATTTAGCAGCCTAGATTATTACATAAAATAAAATTTAAAAAATAATCTTGATAAATTAACTTTTGCATGAAATCGTACATAAACAATGGATAAACAATAGATAAACAATGATTTCAACCACACTCTTGCGTAATCAGTCAGGCGGAGTACTGTACAAAAGAATTTGTCCTTGCTAAGTGCTTATTACCAAAATCTCTGAGCCAAAAACCTGCTGAAAAAAAAAAATATAAAATTTCTCTTGAGGGTGGAGATTACGGCATCAGTTAGTTACCTCGCGCAGCAATTTATTATAATCGTATTTCGTATCACTGTCAAATAAATCCACAAGCGAAAATAGTATTCATTCACAAGTGATCGACTTGTTAAATTTTCTTATTAAAGTTAATCAAATAATCATTTTTGATTCGATTATCAATGTTTACTAATACAAAAATGAAGATCCATAAATAGTATCTTTTTTTTTTTTATTTTAAAAAAATTATTCTTCCTTTTTTCTCATGCGATATTTAAATATCAAAAAATGCAAAGTACGGACAACTCCAATGAGCGGTGGTTTGAAGAAGCTATTGATAAAAAGAAGATTAAATATTACGAATATCAACATTTTAGTAACTTGCAAAAGGTTGGCTATGGTGCTTTCGGAAGAGTTTATCGTGCAAATTGGAAAAATTCAGAACAACATTTTGCGCTGAAATCATTCTTTAATCTTGACAACGTCACCGTTAATGAACTTGTCCGGGAGGTAATGAATTTACAACGCATACATAATCTTTCGTTCTATTTTTGACTTTCAAATAAAATCAAATTATGCATGTTTTTTAATCTATTTAATGATAATTTAGCTTGAACTTCATCGTGAAGTGGATTTTCATAACAACATCATTCGCTTATATGGGATTACGATTTCAAATCAAGGTATAAATCGAACATGTAACTTGATTCGTTCAATTATCGAGTTAAATTGATATTAATATTAATATTAATTCTTCTTTTGAATTAGAAAATCAACACGATAACTTCAAAAAATATTTGTTCGTAATGGAATACGCTGATGGGGGTACACTTCGAGAATATTTAAAGAAAAATTTTGACAATCTCACCTGGGAAGATAAATACAACTTGGCGTACCAGTTGGCCTGTGCCGTCTCATGTTTGCATGATGAAGGAATCGTACATCGTGATTTGGTAAGATGTTTAACATCCCTTATTTCCCATGTTAATTAAAAAAAATACAAGTATTAATCCTGTATCTCCTATATATGACAGCATTCCCAAAATATATTGATTCATCAACATAGCATTAAACTGGCTGATTTTGGGTTATCAAAAAGAATTGAAGACGCATCATCTAAAAAATCGGACTTGTTTGGTATAATTCCCTATATTGATCCAAAAAGGTTTAACAGAGGCGCCCAAATACAACCGTATAGATTAAATGATAAGAGTGACGTTTACAGTATTGGCATACTTTTGTGGGAGATTTCAAGTGGTCGACCTCCTTTTACTGAAGGTGAACATGATGATATTAGTTTGGTTGTGAACATTTTACAAGGGCTTAGAGAGACAACTATCCACGGTACGCCTGTTGATTATGTTAAAATTTATACTGGTAAATATGTTACTAATATTTGCTATATTATATTATAACTTTAATCATTAACAATTTATTTTAATTCGTTTTTATAGATTGTTGGGATGATGAACCTGATAACCGACCAACTACCAATCAAGTGGTTTCTAGATTGAATGCAATTATCTCCACATCTGAAGTTCTTCCAATTGAAAATTACGAGCAACGATCTGATGATGTTAGCAGTAATGGTCCATCATATTTAAGACCATCATCTCCAAGCATCACAAGTATCACTGGGATTCGCGATATTGTTAATTTAAGCATAGTTGTTGATGAAATAGTTAATTTGATCTTAAAAGAGCAAAATGAAGGAAAACCGTCAAAAGTTCAAAATCAACATATTCTTGATTACCTAGATAATCAAAACATTACTGTGTACGAAGTCGTTGATTGGTTATTAAAAAATCAAAGTAATGTCAATTCCATTTTTTTACTAGGATATTTCAACTTTTTTGGAATTGAAATAAATGAAAGCAAGGAAAATGCATTTGATTTGTTTGTTAATGCTTCGAAACAAAATCACATATTAGCGCATCTTTATGTTGGGAAATGTTATCAAAATGGAGATGGTGTCGCAAGAGACGACAGGTTAGCTTTTGAATATTATGACAAAACAACTGAAGAAGATTTCGCAGCGGGGCAATTGCAGATTGGTTACTTTTATAGCAATGGGATCGGGGTTAAAAAGAATTTAAAAAAGGCCATTCATTGGTATGAAAAGGCCGCAAATAATGGGAATATAAATGCCATTTATAACCTTGGGCTTTGTTATAAAAATGGAAAAGGTGTTGATATAGATTATAATAAATCCTTTGAATTATTTAAGCAATCTGCCGTGGGTGAATATTTAGGTGGAATACTGATGTTAGGATATTGTTATAATAATGGAATTGGAACTGATATTGATAAGCAAAATGCATTTGAATTGTATCAAAAAGCCGCGAATTTAGGAAGTCCTATAGCGCAATACAATCTTGGATTAATGTATGATAATGGAGATGGAGTCGTAAGGAATATGGATAAAGCCTTTGAACTTTTCAAAAAATCAGCTGACGGGAATTATTTAGATGGAATATATAAGTTAGGATATTGTTATGATAATGGAATTGGAACTGATATTGATAAGCAAAATGCATTTGAATTGTATCAAAAAGCCGCGAATTTAGAAAGTCCTATAGCGCAATACAATCTTGGATTAATGTATAATAATGGAGATGGAGTCGTAAGGAATATGGATAAAGCCTTTGAACTTTTCAAAAAATCAGCTGACGGGAATTATTTAGATGGAATATATAAGTTAGGATATTGTTATGATAATGGAATTGGGACTAGTATTAACAAGCGAAGAGCGTTTCAATTATATCAAAAGGCTGCTAATTTAGGAAATGGCAAAGCACAATGTAATCTTGGAGTAATATATAATAATGGGGACGGGATTGAAAAAAATATGGATAGAGCTGTTTATTGGTACGAGAGAGCGGCGGAAAATAACAATACAAAAGCTATTTATTATCTAGGACTTTGTTACTTAAATGGAGATGGAATAGGAAAAAATGCTAATAAAGCATTTGAAAATTTCGCAAAATCAGCCGATGAAAATGATTCAAATGGGATTGGTATGTTAGGATATTGTTATTATGAGGGTATTGGAACTTATGTTAATAAGCAAAAGGCATTCGAGTTATATCAAAAAGCCGCTAATTTGGGAAGTATGAAAGCTAAATATAATCTTGGATTAATGTATGAAAGTGGGGATGGAATTACCAAAGATACCGAGCAGGCTATTCGTTGGTATTTGGAATCTGCCGAACAAGGATGGAAGCTGCCACTAGATAAGTTGAATGTGCTTTTGAAATAAAATTTCCTTTATTAAAATTTTTTTTATTTGTATTATATTTATTAATATTTATTTGTTTATATAATATATTAAGCATTTGAAAAAGCTACTTCATTTAAATAAATTTCCAACACCTTAATAGACATAGTTTTATTTATTTTTTTAAAAAAAAAGTATTATATACATGTACATAAAATGGGGACTCGCATAGCAAAACTCGGGGTTACGTCGAATATGCGATTTCGAGAAAATCGAGGTTTAAGTTAACCAATCGATTTTCGAAAAAAAAAACAATTTTTTCAAAAATGGCCTTAACATAGAACGAAAATTTGCACAAATGTAATTGAAAAAATAGGCTTCCATTTCCTTCTTTTGACACATTTTTTTTATTTGGTAATAAAATTTATATAATACGTATTTTTAATAAATTTAGTATTTAATTCGTAAAAAAATGACCGTTCCGAAAACCTTATTTTTTTTTTTGAGATTTCAACATTTGCAAGTACTAAAAAAAAAAAATAATAATGAAATGGCAATATCAAAGCAAAAAAAACAGTCTTATTTTGTTTGATTATATTGTAGATTTTCGAACCTAATTAAAATAATTTAATTTAATTTGTTTCATGTTTCTTTTGGCTTAGGACAATATCACGAAAGGGCCAACATAAGGTGCGATTTCTTTATACAATTCCTCTTGTCTCTTCAAAGAAAGTGGTCTAATTCCAATTATAGAAGGTAGAATATCAAAATCAAAGTAAAGTTACGAATCGTAGCTTTTTTATAATCATCTTCGAGTTTAGCAAAATTTGCAAAAGTTTTAAAGAAAAAGGCAACGACAAAGGTTAGACCTTTGGGCATATGGGCATATGATCATCACAAATCTCAAATCTCGTGATTAGTCCTAACCCCGGGTTAACTGTGCGGGTCCCCGAATGTCGTCTTTGTGGTATTTATAAACAATAATGCTTTTTCCTACAAACAATTATTAAACGCGTATACCCCAACTTTACTTTCGCAGTCATTCAAAAAATGATGACCAATAACAAGAAAGTAATTCGAAGAAACTTTAGAATCTTTATCCTTTATGACAAACAAAATATGTACGATAAGATAGCCAATAATCATCTATCTAATTTTCAATTACATTCGCGTTTTCTAAATTCTTTTTGAATAAATGGATTGTGGGTTTGGGTTTCTCGCATTGAGTGGATAAAGAATTGGCGGTTAAAATTATCATTTTTGGCCTTGTGTCAATAATTGTTGCAAAAATGCTCTATTTTGGGAACTATCAGACTTAATAAGTTTTTAATAAAGAAGTCTTTTTTTTCCTCCAACTAATTTTACGTATTCGCGTCGATAGAATTTAAATTTTTTTCCATTGAATATTCTCTTCAATATTTTTATCTGAGGGGTTTTTCTCTTCTACTTAACATTACTTTGCATCAAAATTTCTACACCGCATTAATAAACTCTGTAGTTGTTTGTTCTAAATATTTTATGAATTTTTAACGTATTTCATTAAACGATTTCTTAAATTTGTGAAATTTTGTTTCTTTTCATCATTTGAGATTTGATTTATGTTAAATTGTGAACAAAAAAAAAAAAAAAGAGAAAAAGGTTATTAAAGGAAATAATTTTCATGCAACTTTCATTTTATTTAAAATTCATAGCACTTCTGTAACGGAATTTCAAATCCCTTTACAGAAAAAGTTGGCTTCCACGGGCAAGGGTAGCGATGGAGGCGTTGAATAATATCATCAGATGAATTTACAGTGATTTTATTATAAAATTTTCTATTGTTTTTATTTCATAAAATAAATCGAAATTTTAGAGATCTTTCAGCTTTCGCTTCATGTCTAAAAAATTTTTATTGTTTTATGAAAAAGTTAAAATACAGTACGAACAAAAATTTAAAGGTATCGTAAGGCTATAAAAATAAGCGGTGAATTATAACGCGAGATTAAAAGATTGTGACATTCTCATGAGCCATATGAACCATGAATTTACGTAAAGTTTAAATTCTCCTTGGACCATCACCACCATCACCACCACTAACACCATCACTATTATTATTTTGATTACGATGATAACCTCTTGCAGAGAACTCGATCAATAATACCATTGTGAGCATATTTTTTTTGCCATTCTGCACGATTTCTAGCTACCAATGAAACTCACCTAATAAACACTCTAAGCCTACATCATTAATCTGATCGATTTGCCAGTTCTGCTGAAATGCATTCCTAACCGGATAGCGAATTGATGTACGAGACTATATGTTCTCGAAATTTGAATGTGACATTTTCCAAGATGCTAAGGTTCCCTGAAAAAACGAAGAAAAAATAAAGATTAAATTCGCAAAAATATTAATCTAACACGTGAACTTACGCTAATGGACGTACCGTAGCAGCAAGAAAAGCATGGTATTTTTAGAATACGGTATTTTTGAATTGTCAGATTCGGTAATTATACGAATTAATCTATCCAAATATGAATTTTTATAATAGCAATTGTTGGCGTTTCTGCTACAAGTTTAAAACCTTTAAAACCTTTTATTTCATCAATTAAACCTTGAGTTGACTATTATTAAAGTCTTCACATTGCGAAATATAATCGATTAAATTGTTTTTTTTTTTTGCTTAGCAAAATCATTACCAAAAGCACATCATGTCAAACAATTTAGTCCCTAATTCAAGAACTTCTTTTAATTCTTGATTCGTTTGCCTTGAGCTAGCTGCCAAAATTCGAAGCTTTATAAAATATTTATATTGCTTCTTCAAAAGGCTGGTTTCATCACTTTACATAAGAGCCCTACTAGATGAACATTCTCAGTAAAACTCTCCTATTATTTATTGTTTTAAAATAAATCGCGACAATTTATTGTCAAATCACGTGCAAAAGCGTAAAAAAAAAAAGTTGAAAGTATTTTCTATCAAATCATCGTTAAATTAGCAACCCAATCGTAATAATTTGGTATAAATTGAAAGCCATTCTTTTTGATGTTTCCAACTATAGAAATTACAGCTTTGTATGGAAAATAACCAACTAATATCTTGCACAGCCTTATAAGTGATTTATTGTTTACACATATTTTTCATTGCTAACATGTTCAAATTCTTCCCAATCTTCAATTTCTTAAATCACCTGTCCATCCACGATATTGCAATGAACCATGATTTATGGGAAATTTTTGGTATTCATTAACTTCTTCGAATGTGAGTTTATATATTGGACGAATGTTTAGTAATGCTTGATCAAATTGACCAAAGTTTCAATGATGTTCACGATATAACTTATGATCTACATGTTCGGAATTTGCACACTTTGTCAAATTTTCCAATTAATCCCAAGAAACGTATGGTTGGGTTTCCAATAAGTTTATGCGAAGGCTATTTAATCTTTCCTTAAGCATCTCTACTATTTTCCAAAGGTGACTTATTCTTGGCCATGACCTTTTATGATCCTGTCCTTGTAATTCACTTATGTAAGCCTAACCTAATTTATTGGTACAAGCTCTCTAATTGTTTCACTTTCCAATGTATCATCAACATCGTCTGGTTCTACGTAAATACCGTTTACAATTTGATAGTCACCTTCGCCTTTACTAGGTTAGCGAGTTCCAAATGCTGTTCATCATCATTGGGTAATCGATGATTCGATCAATCTTTATTAAGTAACCTACTGCATCCGGATTTCTTCATGTGCAAGACGTCACGCGCGTTTGTGTGGCAATATCTGATGTTGCCTGAATTTTAGAACCAGAATTTCCGTGCCTTCTAATATATTCATTTATTAAGGCAATTACAAATTTTCATTATCTTCAACGTTTCGTATTATTACTCAAACGAGGTGCGTGCGAAAAAAAGAAAAAAAAATGTTATACAGTATAGTGGAACATGTAAAACAAAATATCATATACTTTTTATTTACTTGCTAAAATAACCATAGACAAATTATACTTTTTGCGTGGATCCACCAATTATAATCCATACAGCATTTTTACTCGCAAACTTGATTTGATATCTCTAATACTTGGCGTCACGAAATTTTTTTTTGATATCGCTCTACGATATCTGTCTTCTATGTAACGTAAAGTGATTTTACGTATTGGTTCTTCGGTTTGTAGCATACGAATTACGAAAGGCATTTTGAAGATGATTCGATATTGTTTTATATCACATACATCAAGAAATTTATGGTAAAGATTGTTAGCAGGCCACCGGTTAATCATAACGTAACTTTTACCGCTCGATTGATCGCCGATACAATTTGAGCATTTTCTTCAAACTTACTAAATATCCTGTGGTTTCTTATTATCAATATAATTTCCCCGCACTTGGAATAATGGTAATTGAAACATGTTCATCGTATTAGGAAAAAAATTGTTTGTTTTTATATATATCGATTTTTGATTTAGTTAATTCTTTATCTATTTTCATTTTTTTTTTTGCATGATCAAGGAAGTAAAAGTTCTGTTGCGCTGTAAATTTAAGAGATCATTGGTATTTTTAACAAAGATACATTTTGTTCTTTGTTTTCTTGTCCAATTCAATCAAAGTTAATCCGTTGTCTACATGCATTCATGTGAGTTCTCTGAAAGAAGTCATTTTGATAAAAATCCGAATCTCATATTCTTGTACGGGCATTAAATCACACACTACACTAATCAAAAACATAATCACATTGAATTGGCTTTTTTTTCGCTTTTACGCGTCAATGTCGTAAATGTCGGAAACGGTAAGATATATCAAAACCGGATAAATTAGAATCCCAATACAAATTGACAAGAATGGAATTACGCCTGCAATTGTAGAATTGTAGTTCGAAGTAGAAAAGGATAAATATGGTCAAATAAATAGAGATTATATGTTATTTTCGTTCTTAGAAAATCATTATGTTTGGTCAATAATGCACTTATTTGCAAATTATAGATGTGTGGAGGTGTGAGTCATACATAGTAAGTTTGAACAATAAAAGCAAGCCTTCACTTTGTAACATTCATTAAGTTTGAATTGTTAGTTTATAATTAATTTTGTGAATTGATAATTTCGGATTTGTTAAACCGACTGAATGACCAAATGAAAATGGGATGTCATCTTTCCGACCACTATATTTTTAAGAATTCCGATTTGTTCCGATATATACTTCATATTTCTGTTCGTGATTGAAACTCTTCAAGACGTTCGACTTTATCCTTTCTTGATTAATTTCCACTTCCAGATAATTTATTCACTTAGCATTTCTTCGCAACTTCTTGACAAAAAATATACTGCTGTCGTTCTAATTTCAAACGTCACGGGACCGATAATATCCAAGAATCTTCCGAGAACATTTATAAGGATTTCGGAAAGTCATCCCATCCACTGTTCCGAACGTAGCGAATGATTTTTCTACAAAAATTCTTTTTTTCAGATTACCCATTATTATTTGTTCATCAAGTTGTTGATGATATTCTCAATTTGGTCTCTAGTTATTTTTTTTGTGACCATTTCGTATAAAGTTGATTTGTCATTGTTTCTTAATGCACCTGCATAATTCCATTGTAAACTTGCGAGTTGCAGGAGAGAGGAGAGTAAAAGTTTAAATGAAGAAAATAATATCATCAGATACTAGACCAAGGTCTTGCAATAGTTAGAGGTTGGTTCTGTAATAAGAATCGTTGCATTGCATTTTGATTACAACATCAAGTAACGAAGTCCGTTTTTTTGTTGATGATTTGATTGGCCAGATTCTTTTTGTGAAACAAATTGACGAAATCAATAAACGAATTTTTACGCATTAAAATTAATCAAAAATTTCTATTCGCTTATATAAATACCTATCCTGTTCATCGAAAGGCAACTTTATTACCATTTTTATTTTTATCTTCATTAATGGATAACTTTATCAAATTCCCTATAAAATTCACCTAGTTTTTTTTTTATTAATAGGAATTTTTCCTTTTACGATTGCAGGTTGCTATGGAGGTCTCCTGGTGGTAAATTCGGACGATTTCCATGAGTAACATTTTAAAATTACAGTGAAGAATTGAATCTTGCCAAAGATGTCCTAATATTACTTTATTTTCTTTGAACTTTCCTGAGCGTTTCTCACCAATTCATTTCTGGAGTATTATCCCTACGCTTGAAAGAAATGCTCAGTAGAAATACTTTAAAAACGAGATCAAGGATGTTTTAATTTTTTTGCATATGCCTTATGAAGTATCTTTTGGCATCATCAAGCGTACAGTATTTATCAGAGTTTCCTGGAATCAGCCACCATTCTAAGGATGGGACGGTTCAAAAAGAGCGTTCTGGAACCGATTATAAATTCAACATATTGTGGTTTTTCCTGAGTTACAATCCATTTTTAAAAATCGAATCGGATCGGTTCCAAGAGTCGGCTCAAAACCGGATTGTCATCAAATTAAAGATAATAATAGAGCCTCTAAAATTTTTTAATTGATCATCACATGATTCTCTATTAGTATAAATTTAACATCACGCTCAAAATTTTAATTTACTTAAGAAGAGTCGAAGTAGAACCGAAGAGGAACCGAAATGGGAACCGATAGAACCGTCCCCATCCCTATATGCAGCAAATAACATTACCTCTTATTTTGTATCATATCTTTGGATGTTTAGGTTAAACGATATTTTGTTTCATAATTAACACTTATCGGTTTTTTTGAAAAAGGAAACCTACAAGCACATAAAAGACTTGCAAAATACGTCGTGTTGTCCATAAAACTTATGAAAACCTGCGACAGCGCATGCTTCAAGACGTCGCATTCTTGAAATGTTTTCCAGATATTCTGGACAAGTTCTGTACACACTTGTACGTTTTCCAAGTGGTCTTTTTTATAGAGAGAATGATGATGATGTTAATTTACCGTGTTTTCGGTCGCTTATTTATTATTATTTCCAATTTGTTCGATTCAAATGCATTGAATACCAAAGCACAGTCTGTGTAATTATTTATGGGCTTGAAATGTTTTCAACACATCATCTTCAGAAACATTTGCGTTTAAAAATATAAATTCTTTTTATTCTAAATATATTGACTATACGATTTATATTGTATTACAATGATTAAATTTTTAATTAAATATTAAAGAGGGAAAATTTAATCGAATTCCAATAAAGTCGAACAGTTAATGAGAATTTCTTTCTCACTTTCTTTAATATTCATAAAAATTAATCTCAGAAATTTTAGCCTTTTAGATAAATCGTTAGGGTAACATCGTTATAATCAAAAATTTAATATATACTGGGATTTGAAGATTTTTTTTTTTTTTTTATCAAGAATAACACAACACGATTTACATAGTCACAATTCGCCTTCCCTTATCTTGCATACATATACCTTAATCCTCTACTTTTCCCTTGCGATATTATCGGTTTCGCTATTTGACTCCATTAATTTTTCTTTTATCGTAACGTCGTAACTTCGTTAATTTCGTTATTTTAATTTTTTCGTTTATTTTTTTTATTTCCGATTGCTTTATAAAATTGAATTGCGAAAGAGCAACACTGTTTTAATTACATCATTATTATTTAATTGCTTATAAATAAAATATCTTCTAACATTTTCACAAGCTATTTTTATTAGACTTCGAAATATATAAAATTTTAACCAATAAAAATTCGACTTTTGAAATTTTGTGGTAGTACAACTATGAATGTCATTGTTTTATTTTTTTTTATTTGTAAAACCTCGTTTCAGGACAGACTTTCTCATTATTGTATTAAAATGTCGACCAATATAATATGATAGAATGGATAGAACAAAGTATAAAAGAGAGTCATATAAAACACTAAGATTATCATAAATTTAATAACGTAGAAGAGATAGGTAGTGGAGGATTTGGTAAAGTGTTTTAGAGCGAATTGGAAACACAACGAAAAATATTTTGCGTTAAAATCATTTAGTTTAAATGATGCTACCGTTAACGAAATTTTCAGCGAGGTACGTAACTTGCGAAAAGAAGAAAGTGTATTGTATTTAGCAGTACTAAGAAATAATTAATTGTTCTTATTAATTTTTTTTTTTAAAAAAAAATTTAGTTAAGTTACATTGAGATGTTTCATGATGGTTTTTGGAATAACGAAGACTGATTCAAGTAAGCATATCGTTTAAAGAATATTATATATGAATATATATCTTTTTTTAAGGGAAATTTTAAATTTATATATAATGGATATTTATTGGTTTTAGAATATGCACACTTCATAATTATTTAGAGAAGAATTTTCACATTCTTAATCGGCAAGATAAATATAATTTGGAGTTACAATTATCAGATGCAATACATGATGGGAATAGTACATCGAGATTTACATTCCGACAATATACTTATACATCAAAATTCAATTAAATTAGTAGATTTTGGATTAAGTAAACCTATCGAGAGTATTAGTGCTAAAATCTGCATCAAAATAATTGGCGTTCTTCCATATATTGATCCCAAAGGATTTGGTAGTACAAGGAAAAACAAAGGAACAACTGAAAAGTTTAAATTGAATAAGAAAAGTGACTTTGGGAATTATTTTGTGGGAAAAAACCTTTTGAAGATGATTATTATTTACATTTGATTATGGATATTTCACAAGGGTTAAGGATGTTGTTGAAGACACACCTAAAGAACATTCTGAACTTTATACAAGAAAGAGAAAATTTTTTACAGTAAATTTTAGAAAGATTTTATATTATATATATCTACGCTAACTCCCGTTCAAGTCATAGATGTTGGGATGGTGATCCGGATAAAAAGCCAAAGTTATCATAACTTTGAAAGCCATCAAATCCAAACTCCCAAAAGATTAAGATTATTAAAGGTGATAAAGATGAGGAGGATAAAAATTCTCTTGGTGAAAAACAAAAACAGGTAGTTGGTTCCCAATCAAGTGAAAGTACGGCATCACAATTATCCTGAATTTCTGTACAATGAATGAAAAGGATCTAGAATATGACAAAGGGTTGAACTCGGACTCAATCATAGTAGTCGATCATGAACCAAAAGTGAACGACACAGTGGTAGAAGAGATTGTGGAGTTATTTATAAGGATAACGAATGAAGGCAAATCTCGTGATTAGCGTCGTTATAATTACTTATCATCACGTGATGTCGTCATTGGAAGAAATTTATAATTGGTTAGTTGATCACCAAGTTTGTATTTTTCGTAGGATATATAATTTTCAGAAATTGGAACGACATTAGATATTAGCCGGATATTTAGTCAAGCATCGATACAGAATCATCCTATTGCTCAATATTACTTGGGGATCTGTGATGAATTTGGTGTAAACAATTAGCATTTGAAGGTATACTAAAGTGCCATACTTCATCAAAGCATATGAAGGAATTTGTCATGATAAGACTTTTTATTTGTATCAAAAAGCGGCAAATGATTGCCACGTGACTGCACAACATCATCTCGATAATTATTATCGATTAGGAGTTCGTGTTCGGAAAGATTATAATATGGCTTTTATTATGATAATTTAAGAACGTAGGGGGTATTGGCATGATAGGTTATTGTTATTCAAATGGTGTTGGTACTTCTGTTGATAACAAAAAATGGCTTTTGAATTATATCTGAAAGCTGCTAATATGAAAATCATTTGCTCAATATAACAAAAAATTATGAGAAAGCTATAAAAGCTCCTATTAATGGAAATGAATTAGCTATAAAAAGTTGAGTCAAAACAACAGAAAAGAGCATTTTGGCAAAATGACTAAACTTTTAGTTTCACAAGCCTCTCTTCACACCTCGTAGATTTCTTTCCCGTTCCAACAATTTTCAATATAATTTATTTTGATTCGATATTAAATACAATCGCTTGTATTATTTTCATATCAACATCCTTCAGATATTAGAAATCTCTAGTTTACAAAACGATGTTGATACACTAGCCCATTGAAGTATATTTGTATAAAAATTTGATTGGAAGCTTCCAATCCAAATGGTTTTATTAGAAAATTATGCTTTCAAATCTTCCAAAGGTGCTTTTAAATTGTTAAGAGCACATTACTGCACTAGGCGGTGTTTATGTGCAAATTCGAAACATGCCTATATATCAAAGAAATTCACTTTGTTCTTGGGTTTATGCCATTTAGTAGGAATTTATTCTGAATGAAAGAATTTGGATATGGCAACCCCAAAGACAAGATGGTTGGATAATAGTGGATTGATATAATGCTGATTTGCTATAATGCAATAGTTGGAAATTTGTCTTATAATGTTCCATAACTATTACTAGTAACTTGGAAATCTCAGAAACCTGGAAACAGCAATTTTCTGTTTACATATAAATTTGTAACAGTCCTTACAAAATCTTTAATTCATGTGTAATACTATAGAAGACTTATAAAATTCTTCTATTTCTTATAGATATATAAAATATTTAACATTATTTTGAATATCTATGAAAAGAAAAGTTGATAAGAAAAGAGATTAGGTGTGTTTATGGATTTAGAATTAAGGTGCAATAAGGTGTATATATTTATAAAATATGTATTCCTGAAGTTATAATCTGAAATTGTGACTGTATTATAAATATATTTTAATAGTATGTAAAAGTAGAAATGTTGTAATCATTAGTAATATTAACTTTTAATAATTGTAAAATAATTTGAGTTATATATAAATCTGTCCTAAATTTACTATAAATCAATATAGAAAATAATAAAATATATAGTAACTTATCTTTAATTATATAGTAAAAGTTGTTTAATATAATATAATAAATAAGTAGTTATATATTAGTTTAGGTATTTTATATTTATTATAGTATTTCTAGTAAGCAAATTTATTTATTAATTAAAATAAGTATTAATTTTTTAATAAAATATAAAATATTAATTTTAAAATATATATATATATATATAATCAATTTTATTCATAAATAATTTAAGTTTATTAAAAGTTTTTAAAATAATTAAATTTTAAATTTAAATTTTAAAAATTATTATTCTTTTAATAGTTTTTTTATATAATTTAAATATAATAAAAATCACATCAAAAAAAATAATAATTTTAATATTAATTAATAATATTTATATTAAAATAAAATTTTAATAAATGTAATTTTTTTTTAAGTATTAAAATTATTATTTCTTAAAAGTATTAAATTATTAAATAACTAGAACTCAATATAGTCAACCCTTTCTATAATAAATTTTGATATAATAAATTTTATATTATAATAAAATCTTTAGTAATATACAGATTTTTTCATATGAATAAAGTCTTATTATATTGAATTGTATTAGATAAATGCTGTATAATATTTAACAAATTATAGTTTATTAATATAACATATATAAATAATCCTTTTTATAGTAAATTTACTTATACTGGATTTTTTGACACAATAAAAATTTTTTTCAAAGATGTAAAAAATTAAGAATAAATTATTTTAACTATAAAAGATAATTTAATATTTATCTTTTTCTCAAATATAGTAAATATACATTCTTTAATATTAAAATAAGTTAAAAAAAAATGGATTTTACATTTCATATTTCACATTTGTACATTGTATTTCATTTTACTTTTCTATTATTTTTTATTTTTTTAAAAATATTAAGTATTCCATTTTACTTTTTCTATTATATAATTTTTTTAAAATGCTAAAAATAATGTTAATTTCATTTTTATCTGAGATTCTTAAAAAATATAAATCCTTTACTGTAACGTAAAAAAAGAAGTTTATTTAAAAAAATTATCTTTGCTTTTTTAAAAAACAAAAATTAGTTAATGAGTTTGATATTAATGAAGAAATGATTTATAATATTTTAAAGTAAAAGACTATTAATTTACTATAGATCCTAATTCATATTAAACTAGTTTAAAACATGAAAAAATCAGATTTCTTAATATCAAAGAAGCATTAACCATTTAAGTAGAAAATGTTATCTAAGTTAGTCTCATTATAACTGATAATATTTTTTCAACTAAGATTTTAGAGTTTGCTTTTTTATTTAAGAAAATAAATTTAAAGACTCTAATAGGTGAGTCAACAACTTTAAGAAATTACATAATTTAAAATAACATAATATACATAATGAAACTGTAAGCATTCTACTTCAAAATCTTGATACAATGTGAAAAGGTCTCTGTTAAATTTTAAAAAATTATAATTCTGAAGATATTTTTAATTGTAATAAAATGGATTGTTTTAGAAAATGAAATTCAGTTATATAATATCAAATAATTATGTATTAGGAAAAAAAATATTTAAAAGATCATATATTCGTTCTTCTTATTTGTAATACAACTAAAATAAAAAATTATTTCCTTTATTTATATGTAAGTATAAAAAATCTCTAAGCTCTTAAAAATTTTGATAAAAAAAAACTCTCAGTAGATTATTATTGAAATCAAAAAAGTTTGATATAAGTATCAATTTGAAATGAATATATTAAAAAATATAATACTCAAATGAGAAGATAAAATTTAAATATTCTTCTTTTTATTGATAATGTTTCATACATACTTTATATGAAATTATTTATCTAACTAATATTACAATTAAATACTTATCTCTAAATATTACAACATATCTTCATCTTATGATAAGAAATAATTAATAATTTTAAAATAAGAATTGTAATTAATTGAAATATTATTATACTTTATATTTTATTCATACTTTAATTCAAATTTAACTTATTTAGGTATAGTATCAAAAGTTATATCTATAAATTTAAGTTAAAATGTTTGATAATTTTAATGAATTTGGTATTAAACCTAAGGAAATTAATATTAAAAAATATATAAATATGTTTCAAAAGTATAGGATAAAATTTTAAATTCTACTATTAAAAATTGTTAGATGAAAATAAATATTTTGCCTAATAATAATAATGGTAAAGAAAGTGAAATTGAATTTAAGCTTAAATGTCTTAAAAAGTTGAAAAAAGTTTAAATTTAGTCGATAAACTTGATTTTGACAACTGAAGAATTTGTTTAATTTAATAAGTCTGAAATTACAGATGAAATGATATCTGATGAAGAAATTTAAAGATAGTTATACTTAATAAACAAAATAAAAAAAAGAAGATTTATCAACTATTACTTATAATAAAGATATTAGATTATTTGATAAAGTATTTTATAAATAACAGGAAAAATTAAATAATGAAAAATTAAAATTAATTAAAAAGCTTAAAAAAAAGCTTTGAAATAGCAGTTTATTTCTGCATGATAAACTAACCTTATTAGTTTTGTTAACTATAATTGAATTTTTTTATTTTTTTATTTTTTTTATATATTTTTTACATAATTTAGTTATTTTATTTTTTTTATTTATTATATATAATTTATTTTATATAATTATTTAATATTTTTTTTTTATATTTTTTTTTTTGATATTTTTTTTTATTTTGT
>CAJVPQ010001174.1:0-19908 GCA_910591825.1 Funneliformis caledonium
CTTTTAATTTTATTTTAATTTATTTTTTTTTTATTTTTTTTATTTTTTATCATTTTATAATTTATTTTTTCAATTTAATTTAATTTATTTTATTTTATTTTATTTTTTATTTTTATATTTTTTATTTTTTTTAAGATCAGCCTTCTTTAGATCTTAGAAATTTACCAATAAGCGAATTAATTCTTTTTTCTTAAAATAGGTAAGATTCTTTAAAAATGTTTACTAGCATTTTTTTTCTTTTTTTTAGGATTGGTTTTTTAGATCTTAGAAACCAATTGGTAAATAAATTCTTTTTTTTGATTAAAAAAGCTTCTTTAAGAATATTTATTAACATTTATTTTCTTCTTTTTTTTAGGATTAACTTTTTTTAAACCTTAGGAACTAACTGATAAGTGAATTCTTTTTTCTTAAATTGATTAGATTTCTTTAAAAACATTTACTAACATTTTCTTATTCTTTTTTAGGATCAGCTTTTTTTAGATTTTAAGAATTTATTAGTAAATGAATTCCTTCTTCTTGGATTAAGTAGACTGCTTTAAAAATATTTACTAATATTTTTTTTCTTCTTTTTTTAAGAATAGTTTCTTTAAATTAAGTAGTTTTTTAAAAATTATTACTAACAATTCTAAAAAAAAAAAATAATTAGTAATCTCTAAATATCTTTACTAAACTAATATCATAGTAACCTGAAATTCTAAAAATAAAATTTTTTATTTTTAAAATAATAAAATTTTAGTTTATTTTTTTTATAATTTTTATTTAAATAAAATAATATATAAACTTACAATATAATATAATTTAAAATTATTTTTTTTATATTTTAAAATTTATAAATTTATTTAAATTTGACTTAAAATTTGATTTGAACTTGATTTAACTCAAATAAATTTAAGTCAAAATTGAGTTGAATTAATCTTGAGTTAAGTCAAATTGAGTCAAGTTTAAATTTAACTTGACTTTTAATATTTCACAAAATTGGATCAGATCAGATTTTATTCAAATCTAATCTGATTTGATTTTTATTTTTCAGGATCTGGATCTGATCTGAATCTGATAGATCTGTTGAAATTCAGATTTGATCTAAATTTGATAATCAAATCTCAAATCTGGATTTAACAGATCAGTTTAAATCCAAATCTGATCTGATCTGAATCTGAAAACTTTATTGAAAAAATGAATTTTCAGTTCTAAAAAATATTTGAAAATGTTTCTTTTCAATAAAAGAAACTTTTTCAGCTTTAAAGAGTTCTGAAAAGTTATTCTTTTTCAATGAAAAGAACATTTCAGCTCTAAAAGAGGTCTGAAAAGTCATTCCTTTTCAATAAAAGAAACTTTTTAGTTCTAAAGAGTCTAAAAATTCATTTCTTTTCAATAAAAAGAACTTTTAGTTCTAAAGAGTCTAAAAATTCATTCTTTTCAATAAAGGAACTTTTTAGTTTTAAAAGAGGTTTGAAAATTCATTCTTTTTCAATAAAAGAAACTTTTTAGCTTTAAAAGAGGTCTGAAAATTTGTTCCTTTTCAATGAAAGGAATTTTTCAGTTTTAAAGAGTCTAAAAATTCATCTCTTTTCAATAAAAGGAACAAATTTTCAGATCTAAAGTGTCTAAAAATTCATTTCCTTACAATGAAAGGAACTTTTTAGTTCTAAAAGAGATCTGAAAATTAGTTCCTTTTCAATAAAAGGAACTTTTTAGCTTTAAAAGAGATCTGAAAATTAGTTTTTTTTCAATAAAAGGAACTTTTCAGTTCTAAAAGAGATCCAAAAATTTATTCCTTTTCAATAAAAAGAAACAAATATTCAGTTCCTAAGAAGTCTGAAAATTTGTTTCATTTCATTAAAAAGGAACTTTTTAGCTTTAAAAAAGTTGAATTTAGATTTAACGGATTAGATTTGAATCTAATCTAAATCTGACAGATCAGATCCAAATCCAAATCCAAATCTGACGGATCTGATCTGATCTGAATTTGAATCTGAATTAGATCTGAATCTAATGGATCTTATCTGAATCTAATCTGTTAGATTCAGATTGGATTCAGATTGATCTGAATCTATGCTGAATACTATTGACTTTACTCATTTAGATCTTTAAATTCAGCATTATTAACAAGAAGTAAAATCTTTTTTTTATTATTCAAAAATTATAATCAAGATTTTTATTTATTCAATAAATATATTAGATTTCATTCATATTTAAAATTAGTTTCATAAGTAACAAGAAATACTGATTTGTTAAAATTTTTAAAATATTAGAAATTAAGAGATTTTTCAATTATAAGAGAACAAAGCTTATAAGAACTTGTTATATTTATATAAAAAAGTATAATCATCTAAGTCTTATTCTATAAAATTAATTTATTTAAGAAAATTTATAACCAATAAAATTTTTAAAGTTTATTATAAATAAATCTCATCTTTTATGATCTGATACAGCTTCTATACTAAGTGTTTAATTTGATTCTATCTAAAATAATAGATCAATTTTATTAACATTATAAATATCTTTTTTATTATATAATGATAAAAGTACATGCAAATATAATATTTCTTTAAAAGTGTTATAAGTAAAGCACTATTTGATTCACTAGAAAAATTATATCTTTGAAATCTGTTTCTTTATTTAAATCTCTATATATATCTATTAGTAAATTTTAATTGATCCTCTTTAATATTTAACATTTGTTCAAGTTTTCATCCTTTTTGTTGTAAAATTAAATCTGTTAAAGAAAATTTAGTTATAACTACTTAAGATGTCAAAATTTGTAATATTTTATCAAGTTCAGGAAATTGGATAGAACAATAACAAAATTTATGTAAATTTTGTGAATTTGAAAAAATAACTAGATACTTTTCACATGCTTACTATATTTTTGTAATAGTAGTTCTATTAATATTTTTTGCCACTATTTTTTTTATTAAAATATAATGCAATAATACCTTATTTTGTATGAGAATTAGCTAATATATATTTATATATATATTTTTTTACATTAATATTAATAGATATATGAGTTCTTTTGATTTATTAAATTGAATTAGAAGCATTATAAAAAAGGTTATAGAGTGTATTTTTTGTTAAAATATTTAATTTTTAAAAAGTAATGAACATTTTTTTTCTTAGTTTTTAAAAGTTAGATAGAAAAATATTAAAGGATTATTTTGTTAAAAAAAGATTGATTATAAGATTATTAACCCAAGTTAATTCAAAATTAAATAAAATGCATATATTATTTTCTCTTTTAACTGAAAATATAAAATGCATATAATATTTTTAATTATATTATTTATATTTTATTACGTGATAATATGACTATATAAAAGGAAATTTATTATATTAACTAATAATATTGGTTTAATTATTAGTATGATAGTAATTATAATTAATATGTGATTGTAAAGAAGATATGATTATATAAAGTGTGATTATAGAGAAAATCGACTGTATTTTGAAATTTATTTTAGAAGAATCTCAGCAAGTGTAAATACAGAACTAAAATAAAAGGAACTATTCAAATCATTAATTTTAACTAAAATTTTAAGGTAAAAAATGGAATTCATTAAAATTTATAATGGCATTATTTTATTTTACGCAAAATTTGGTGTCGCAATAATAAAGCAATAGATTCTTTAAATCTTATTTAATTTTATTAGTAACTAGATAACGGAAATCGTTGGGAAGTCCGGAGCGATAAATACGGTGTAATTTAAGGTATACAATTACTGCATAACAGAAATATCTAGAAAAAAAATCGCATCGACTCAAACAACAAGTGGCGTACAGACTGACAAATTTATTAAGTTGCATAGTATTTAAAATCCGCTCCGGACTAATTAATAATAATAATAGAAAAGATAGCACAAAATACACTTTGTCAATGAAATTCTTACACAGCATATATGCATGATTGTCAAAATATTATGTGATAAATTTTAATTACACTTTGAAACGCGTCGTCTGCTACTAAAATCTTTCGAAAAATAGTAAATCGAACATTCTATTTTTATTAGGCCGAGAAATTTGTTGCGGAATTTAAACCGTAACCAGGTTAACCAAACAACGATTAAATCTAACTAAGGCCCGTCCTTAGAAAGGTTTATACAACTATTTACTTTATACGATTCTTTGTGTAGGTGGTTATTAGTCAGTCTATATGGAGACACGATAAAGTTTGAAAGTGTAACTTGGAATTTTATTACTCAAGATTTCGTATGTATCTTCTCAAGACTCGTCAACCTTTTTCTTTGAACAAAGCGGATTTTCGGGGTTTATATACAAAATTTCTAAATACTAATTTAGTAACATAATAAAAATAACGAATATATCAAAAATAATTTAATAAATAATTATAATAAAACAAATATAAAAACGAAAACTAGTATAATTATTTTAACGCATATAATTGATATAACTAATATAAATGACATTTTTGACATTATCGACATTTTCAATATTTTCAATATTTTTACGCAACTACTGCGCCATTCGTAAATGCCGATCTCTTGTAACACAGCGCATCATTGAACCAATTGGGAGAATATGTTTATAATTAACCATCATTCGTTTGAATTGTTTATTGTTTATAAATTTAATGTTACACCACTTTATACTAGCATAAAGATAGCAACAATAACAATATGCACCTTGCATTTAATAAATATATAAAGTCTTCCAATAATCTCGATGCGACCATATTTATAATTGATTCCTAAACTGAAACTAAAGGAAATATTATGACATTAATAAAAAAAATTTTTCTGAGGATGATAAACAGACTTGTTACATATAAATGTAATGAATGTCATAAATGGAAAAAACCTTCCATAGAAATCAACGGATTTGTCAATCATGTATTGAGATATATTCCAAATGTGATAAATGTGATCAATGGGGAAAACCTTCCATAGAAAATTCACGGATTTGTCAAGGTTGTCTTGGGATGTATAGAAAATGTCATGAATGTCACGTATGGAGAAGTCCTTCTATAGAAAATAAATGAGTTTGTCAAATATGTATTAAAATATATAATAAATGCAATGAATGTTATGAATGGAAACATATTTGTCATTATTGTCAAAAATGTGTCATTTGTCATGAATGGAGAAAGCCTGTATTTGATCAACGAATTTGCAGTTTATATAAGAAATGTGATAAATGTCATATATGGGGAAATCCTTCCATAGAACATTCCCAGATTTGTAAAGTTTGTATTTGGATGTATCGAAAATGTCATGGATGTCATGAATGGAGAATACCTTCAACAGAAAATCAACAGATTTGTCAAATATGTGTTAAAATATATAACGAATGTAGTGAATGTCATGAATGGAAAAATATTTGTCATAATTGTCAAAAATGTGTCGTTTGTCATGAGTGGAGAAAGACTGAATCCGATCAACGAACTTGTAAAATACATAACTTGTGTAATACCTTCCATAAAAAATCCACAGATTTGTCATCTTTGTATTTGGATGTATAGAAAATGTGATGAATGTTATGAATGGGAAAAACCTTCCATTGTAAATCAACAGATTTGTCAAACTTGTATCAAAATTTTTAACAAATGTGATGAATGTTGTGAATGGCGAAAATCTTCCATAGCAAATCAGCGGATATGTCAAAAATGTATTGAAATATGTATCAAATGTGATGAATGTTATGAATGGAGGAAACCTTCCATAGAAAATCAATGGATTTGTCAAATTTGTATTTTGAAGTTGAGAAAGTGTGATGAATGTTATGAACGAAGAAAACCTTCTAAACAAAATCCAAAGATTTGTCAAACATGTATTAAAAGATGTAACTTGTGTAATGAATGCCGTAAATGGAAAAATATTTGTTGTTCTTGTCATAAATGTGATCAATGTCATGAGTGGAAAAAGTTCATCAAAGAAGATCGAAGAATTTGTAGAATGTATAAGAAATGTAACAAATGTCATACTTGGGGAGCACCTTCTAAAGAAAATCAGCAGATTTGTCAAAATTGCATTGAAATTTATAAGAAATGTGATGAATGTAATGAATGGGAAATGTCTTCCATAAAAAATCAAAAAATCTGTCAAAATTGTATTTTACAATTTAGAATATGTGATGAATGTAATGAATGGAAATTACCTTTTAAAGAATATCCACAGATTTGTCAAGATTGTATTAAAAAATATAAAAAATGTGATAAATGTTATAAATGGAGAAAACTATCAAATAAAGATCCATGGATGTGTCAATTTTGTTATAAATTATTTAATTCTAGCAAAAATCAAGTTATTGATGATTTTATTAGATATACACAAATTAATTGTGACAATCAAACTGTAAAAATGGAGTTCATTCCTTACAATCAATTCAAAGATGTTGAATATATTGCGAAAGGAGGATTCAGTAAAATTTATAAAGCCATTTGGATTGATGGCCCAATTGAATATGGTAAAATTAATTTTGAACGGAAAGGTTCAACAACAGTTGCTCTCAAAAAACTCAATAATACTAAAAATATATCTTTCAAGGAGTTACGTGAGGTAATATTTATTTTTATTTAATAATATTATAACACATTAATGTATGTTAATAATTTTATTCTTTTTTTAATAAATTCAGCTAAAAATATATTTTAACCTAAATTTAAACTGTGGTCTATATAGTTCATTTCATATAAATGAGTATTATGGAATTACTATTGATCCTATTACGGAAGATTTTATGTTTATTATGAATTATTATGAATCTGGTGATTTGAGTCATTACATGGAAAAAAACTTTTTTAATATTGAATGGATTCAAAGGTTAGCAATATTGGATAATATTATAGGAGGACTTTATCATATTCATAATCAAAAATTTATTCATCGAGATTTACACAGTGGAAATATCCTTTATAATAATCTAGCAGTAATAAGTGATTTAGGAATAAGTAAATCCTCAACAGAATCAGCAAATAATGAGGAGATTTATGGTATTATTCCTTACATTGCTCCGGAGATTTTTCTAGGACAAGTATATACTACAGCCGCAGATATATACAGTCTTGGTATGATTATGTGGGAGTTAATGATGGGTAGAAAGCCTTTTTGGGATCGAGTTCATGACACAGATCTTATTATTGAAATATGTGATAATATTCGTCCTCCAATTCTTATAAATGCACCTGAGGGTTATATTGAATTAATGCAAAAATGTTGGCATTTTGATCCAAATAAACGGCCAACAATTAATTATTTAAAAGATGAAATTTATTCAATGGTAGAGGATGAATGGGAAAATATAATTGAATTTCATAAAGCAACAAAAATTATCAAGTCAACAGATATTGGGCCTATCGTCAATCATCCAAAAGCAATATATAAAAGTAGGCCTTTAAGTGATATGGTTGTGTCTGCAAGAAGTTTAAGGAGCAAATCTATTACTTTTGAATTAGGTGAATATTTGATTTTATAATAATCTTTATTTGCGACGTATATTCTAATTGACAAAATTCTTTCCAATAAAATTATGGCAAAAAAATTTTTACTTGAAGAGAATATATCGAATAAAGATGAAAATACTGGTAACTATTTATATTTTCGTTTTTATTTAATAAATTGTATTTAATTTTTGTGCATTTTTTAGATTATGTAACAAAAGCATTGGAATTTGATATATTAGTATAAACGCCCACTTAATTGAATACTTTACAATGAAATTGGGAGTTGGAATATATCATTAATAACTGACGAGCTGCAAAAGCCACATAATTACACTGCTGCGCCATAAAACATCAAAAATATATCTTTGGGCTGTGAAATTTCTTTGTTACATGGTCACTTGATTTCCTGTTATTTCGCACAATTTTATATATGTTTTAAGACAAAATATTTCGTTTAAGTATTTGTCTTTATCAAATTAGTTAGACCTTGTAGTATTCACTGGCCAATTTATCCACTGGACTGGCTAAAATGTCTCCATGCAGAATTGTCTTTTGGAGCAAATTGTATTCTGCAAAATATGAACGAGTTTCCATTGGGTATTTGGATAGGTCATTCCGATCATTTTTTTTATTATTATTATACACATAATATATTTCTTTCTCTTTTCTTTTTATTCTTTTCGATTATTCTTTGTTTCTACTTTTTAATTGAGATACTAAGATATTTAGTTATTTAGCTTGGTTTCGGTACAATTCCAGGTCTAACACCGTTCTGTATTTTTTATCGTGAAAAAAAAAATCTTATACAAATTCCCAAATATTTATGTCTTTTCTTAAAAAATTTTTTATCGTTCGCTCTCATCGGACTTATATTATATTTAAAAGTTATTTCTTTATTATATTATATATTAATTCATTATACTGAATTACATTTTTTTCTAAAAAAAAATTACATATAACTTTATAATAATAAGCATTACAATGATATCTTGTAATAAATTCATTATTACTTTTTTCAGATTCTAAGTGATCCTATTATGAAGAAGTTTGCCTTGACTGTAGAAACATCAGACTTGAGTGTAGAGATATCGTCAATTATTGTATCTAGTTTCTAAACGTTTAAAGTTAGAAATTTTGCAGTTATTAAAAGTAAATTGATCTTGAGGAATGATTCACTTAATTTATGAAATCGTTCAAATGATAATTGATCATATTCCATAAATAATAAAAAGCACCGCCTTCAAGATCGGTAACAGTGGAAAGTATTTACATTAAATTAAATAACTAATTTTTATAAAGTAAAAATTATCATTGCTCCTTTAATAATTTTCATTACAACACCTTTGAGCCGCATCCATTAATGGGAAAGTGTCGACGGGCAGAAAATCGTTGTAGTTATTTGTCCATTATGTCAATTTTTTTAAAAGTGGTAATATATACATATATATTTGTATAAACTTTCTAACCACATCATGATTAATAATAAAATAAACTATTGTTAAAATTTAATACTCTTAAACGTAATACTTTATTTCCGAATCTAAGTATTTATGGTTCTCGGGTTTCGACGGTGTCATTGGCAAGGCTATAATAAAATCATTGGTAAAACCATCGAAATCATAATAAAATAAAAGACAAAACTATATTAAAGACTTATTAATAAATATAAGGGTTCGACTTTTGCTATTTGCTAAAAAGAGTTTTGCCAAGCACTATAGTATTGCAGTATGAAGAAGACTTAGTTAAATTAGTAGATAAAGCGCAAGTAAGGTACGAATATTTCAAGGTGGCTTAAGAGCTTGCAAACTAAAATTCAAGATTTCTGAATGGCTTATGAGTCTTTACGAGTATATTAGAATTTCTAGTGGGATTTTATTTATTTCTAACACTGCATGTCTAATATATATTTAATTGCTTTAAAGTCTTATCGATTAATTGGCTAATTATTCATTGAATAAATAATTTATATGCAATTTGAATACCATTTGTACATAAATATATCAATCAATTATTGATTTATTATAAATATAAAAAATAATTGAAAAATCTAAAATTTCTAAACACATGATAAAATAACAGAAAAATATCTATATTATACTTTCTTGTCAAATAAATTTCAATAAAAAGAGTTTATAATCTTTTACGAATAATAACTCGTAATTGATTCAGGTTTCAAATGATTTTATTATAAGTAATTTAAGTTAATTGAATAATTGGAATTGGACATTCATGAGTAAAAGGGTCGAAAACCACGCAAGGAAATTATTGCGCTTTCTTGGAGATTTAATTACAGTACATAACAACTAGGGAGGCCTGAGGCATAATTCAACAATCTACCTCAAAAACGTTTGTATTCAAACCAACCTGAAAGAGAAACGAACCTAAAGAGCGCAAAATCGGAAATAAGAAATCATTCAATCTCTGTTCACGAATCGATTCAAAATAGTAAAAATAATAATGATTGATCTTTAATAGCCTAAATGAAAATTATAATTTCGCAATACAGATCCAAATCGAAAGAAATTACCTAATATACGGCTAGAGGCGTCTAAAAAATAAAAACAAATAATTACCTAAAAAAAAAAAATTATTTAATTAATTAAATATAAAGTCTTACCGCACCAGTTCGAACTAACTTTCCGAGAATATAAAACCTACCTATATCAGGAAAATTAACATTATCCCTGCAGCTCGAAGTTTTCAAACAAAAAAAAAAATTACCTGCTACTTGCAGAAGTATTACAACTCGAAAAATGAACCTAAAGAAAAGACGTAAATACAAAAAAAAAAAAATAATATCAATCGCCTGCGTGATCCAAAAAAAAAAAAAATAAATCTGAATCACCGGCAAATAATCCGTTCTGAAAAGGAAAGAAAAGAGTGCAAGATTTTTTAATAAATGAATATTTTGACTTAAAAGTCTTATAAGAAAATTTAATTTTATGATAAATTCACACAATTAAACGGTTTTATGTTAATATACAAGTACTATATTTGATACTTTTCACTGTGGATGGATCAAAATTGCTTCTATAGTAAATTCCTTTTTTCAGCGCTCAATTAAAATATTAATTGCACTTTATCAAGGGAACGGTAACCGTTCTAATCCGAAGCAAAATTCCAGATAAGATTTATAATAAAAATCATAATTTATCAATTTTTAATTGCAGACATTGCATTTGATATGCCTAGTATTTGATTGTCCTCCGGTACTAAAACTTTACGATATTACTATAGATTTAAATATCCACTTTCCCTAAGTCTCCATAATTATTCCGATGTCGGACAGTTTTCCGACTTGACAAATTAATTTGTTAAATCTTAAATAATGAATTCTTTTTTTTTGACATTTGTGTTCAAAATAAATCAAAAAAAAAAAAAGAAAGTATCTTTTTATAATGTTATAGAATATTCTATAATTCATTTTCATTTTAATTCAAGATGACATTAATGGTTTTAAATCTTTTTATTAAGATATAATTCTTTATTTTTCTTACTATTGAATAGCCAAATACATTTTAATATTTTAATGAAATATATTATAATCGAGTACTCCTAATTTAGATTTTAGAATCTCATTTATCTTGATCTTTTTAAATAATTGAAATTATAAATAAATATTTCTACTTTCAATTTACTTTATTTTTGGAGTCATTATCAAAATAGCTTTTTTAGGCAATTTATATATATCAATCATTATTTTTGGTAATTAAATGAATGTAGCTTATTATATAATTATATTCATCATCAAAAAGAATTGCTGATTAATTTTTTTTACCTTATATTCAATATTTATAACTTTAATATATATTTTTGTAAGATATTTATTTTTGAAAAATCTCTGATATTTATTATTTAATGATTTAAATAAAAATATTTTTCTATAGATACGGCCAAAGGAGAGAACCAAAAGTAAAAACAAAAATTAAAAAATTTAACAAAATCAAAAGTAGAAAAAAAAATAAAATAAAATAAAATAAAACGAGGTAAATCCAAAATAACAAAAAAATTCAACAAACAGATTGTTTATATATTGTAATCAGTTTTTCAATAATTGAAATAAAAATTTAATTGAAATAAAAATTTTATAGTAAAATTTTATAGTATTGTACATTCCACGTAAATATAAAAGCTTTCTGCGTATTATCATATAATTTTTTTTTGTGATTGTCAGTTAAAAAATCGTTTTGCCTTATATAAAATCGATAGAAACGATTAATAGCGAACAATCGATTCAAATACTTAGATTAAGAAATGCTTTATAATTGAATAAAAGATTTACTGAAAAGAAGATTCATTTATAAAATAAAAAGAATTTTTTACCTTAATTTTGATTCGAGTAAAAAAATCTTGTAAAACTTGTTGAATTTAATAAAGTGTAATATTATTGGTCAGATTCCCTAAATAATAAAATCAGATACTTCCTTCCTTTGATAATTTATTTTTTTTTTGCGTAAATTACTGTATATACATATTGTTGTATTCAGTTCTTTCGTTTATGTATTTATAAACAATTTATAAATGTAAGCAGAAGGTTTTATTCAGTAATTCTTGAATAAAAATGAAGTAATTATTACAAGAATTTATTTAATATGTCAAATTTAGTCAGTGTTGCCTCAACGTCGGCGCTCTACACTTTCGCTTTTTCAATATATTAAACGCCAAGTAATAAATTCTAACTACGCAATTACGAAACTGTTACATAAAAATTATATAATAAACTACTAATAAAATCAGAAATTACAAATGAAATAGTGAACTGTGTTACAAAATGCGAAATTATAAAATTTTAAAGGGCGAAAATCGAAATTATCGCGAAGGTGTAAAGGGAAGATAGCGAAGGGAATGATTTGCAAAGAAATATACTAAAGGTGAGCATGGGATATTGAGCTGTTTTAGGATTTCCAGCTCGTATTTATAAAAGATTATTAATTAAGCCAAACTGGCGTCTTGACAAACTGGCACTTGACAAACTAGCAACGTGTCAAACTGACAAATGATCGTCAAAGGGACTAACTGCAATTATCAAGGGCGATCTTCAAACAAAATTATGAAGATTTCGGCCGGAATTTGCATTTAATCGTAACAATATCTTTAGATTTAGATTAATATTTAATTTTGTCAAAATTCTCAGAACTTGACTTAGTTATTTTCCCACACAACTTCATCGCGATATCTCAAGGGAAGGAGTTAGACTGAAAATTTAGTGCGAATGAAAAACGCATACAAATTTTTTACTCAGACATAAATCCAAAATTTCAAGAATGCAAACCAAAACATATCAAAATCATTGATAAAATCAGGATAAATCATTAAATGTTTCGTGAAGGATGAGTAAATGAGAAATTTGTATTTAGATAATCGTTCTGAGAAGGTTTACGAATATATATTTGTATATGAAAGCCTGTGATGTCAAATACACGTGGTTAAATTGATCATTTATTCGGTTATTTTGTACATAAGTAAGAAATTCAATAACTTATAAATATTAAAAAGGCATATTTTGAATATTAGAACTGTTTCTATTTCAAAAATCCTTTAATCATTTATTTCTGGAAAAAAAAGAGTGAGAAATTCATTTAATATAATAAATTAATTACTAAAATATAAATACATTAATAAATACTATACAGTAATATTAAAGATAATCTAATATATCAAGTTCTTCATGATTATCTGTATTTTTTGATTGTTTCGTATCATTTTTGTCATCAATTTCAGCAGTATATAGATCATAATTTTTACAATTAACATCAATGCTGTTAAGCTCATCCATAACTCCTTGAATATTCGGTCTATCATCTGGTTTATATTCCCAACATTCTATTTAAATATATTAGTTACTACATTATAATAAAGTTTAATGAATAACTGATATTATAAATTTATTTACTTACTTTGATAAAGTTCAACAAATTTAGTATTTGTGTTTGGAATAGGTATCTCTCTCTTTCCATTTAAAATAGCATCCTTTAGACCAATATTATTTGTATAGGATTCAAAAGGTACTGAACGACTTGTTAATTCCCAAAACAACACTCCTAAACTATAAATATCAGATTTTTTAGTTAATGAATATGAATGATCTGAAGAATCAAAATTTATCGGATCCACATAAGGAATCATGCCATTCAAATGTTTTGTATAACAAACTGATTGTTTTAATTGACGTGAAATTCCAAAATCTGCTAATTTAATTGTATGCTGATGTACTAATATATTTTTAGAATGCTAAAAACAAAAATTTTACATAAGTTAATTAATCAATCAATTATAAAATTAATAAAATGATAAACTTACAAGGTCCAAATGTATAATTCCAATGTCATGTAAACATAAAATTGCACTTGATATTTCTTTAGAAAATTTTAATTGATTTTCCCATTTAAATGTATCATAATTATTCTTTAAATATTCTCTTAATGTTCCATTATCTGCATACTCAAGAACAAGTAAATAATTTGCTTTCTTAGTGATTTCATCTATTAAAAAAAAAAAATTAAAATAAATAAGTTTAGATAAAATTTAATAAGAATTATTGCGTAACATTTTACCTTTTGATTCTGTAACTCCACAAAATTTAATTATATTTGGATGATAATAAACCTTCTTCATTAAAGTTATCTAAATAAAGTATATTCATCAATATAAATTAATTTCAATGATAAAAACCTGGTATTAACTAACCTCATTAATAATATCGCATATAGGTATATTAATACGAAATCTTTTAATTGCAAATTTTTATGCAGTATTTTTCCAACTTGCAACATAAACAGTAGAAAATGCACCAAATCCAACCTCAGAAATATTATTATAATCTTTAAAACTGTAATATATAATTTCTCCTTTTGCAATTGATTTTTCAAACCATTTAGATGATTCTTCAACTTCTCTAAAATGACTAAATTGTGTTTTTCTTTCTATTACATTTTGATACCAATTTGTAAACCATTCTTCATGTTCTTCACTTATGTTTTTTTTAATGCTCGAAACGACATTTCGCATATTTGGGTGCTCATTAGAAAGTCTAGGTTGTTTCGGCGCCTCGTCTACTGAGAAATCTGTATCCTTTGCAGGAAATTCCCTAAGTTTACTATCTTTCATATAAAGATCTTGTAATATAGTAAAGATTTTAGAAAATTGAAGCCTAAAACTTGGATCATGATGAACAGCTAAGAAAGATTATAACAGTAAATTTACAGAAGTTGTGATTTTTTCTAAAAAAAAATAAAAATATAAATATATAGTTGATACCTTTTTTTACAAGTTCTTGATATTCTTTTGGCATGGGAGAGTCAAGAGAAAATGGCTCACGATAATTTTCTTTGCAAACAAGCTCAATAATAAAGAGGATATCATAATAATTCTCATAAGGAGTTTTTTCTTCGGCAATTTCCCAAAGTAGTATGCCAAAACTATAAACTTCACTCTTGATATCATATTTTGACCTGCTTTTTAATTTTTCAGGGGAGGTATACCGTATAATTTCTAGTGTTGCGGCTTGATTTGTTGTTCTATCAGTAATTGCTCGACTTGATTTAAAATTTGCTATTTTGGCCGTATCTCGATCAATAATTAGGATATTCTCAGCTCTAATATCATGATGAACGATCTGTTATTCCCCAATAATAACAAATGATTTTTTTTTAGAAATTAAGAATTACTTTGACAGGGAATTAAAATTATAATATGAATGATAATTACCGAAACAGAGCTCAGAAAATTCAATCCTTTAGCAATGTCTAGAGCAAATTTTATTTTAACCTAACATCAAGAGTACCATGCTGTTTATAATATTCACGTAAATTTCCATACTCAGCCCATTCAGTCACCAAGTAAAATTTATCATCATATGCAGTTAAACCAAAAAATTTAATAATACAATGACATGATTCCAATTTTTTTAATATCGTAACTTGCTTTCTAAATTTATCCTTTTCTGCTATACTGCTATTTTTATCAGCAACTAACTTTAATGCAACAAAATTATTCAATCCATCTTTCCTCTTGTATTTTTTAACCTTTGTCAGTCTTCGATTACCTTTAATTTCTTCTTCTTCAAAATCATTAAAGTTAAGTATTTCACTTCTAAATGCATCATTATTTGTCGGTATACCTAATTTAGGTTCCGTCAAGATTTTATTAAATTCATACAATTCCTTGATTTTAGCTGAGATGTTACTATTCCCGTCAGTTACACCACTGCCGATGTTTTCAAGATACTATATGAAATGAGAAATTGTGAAATAAGACTATGAACATATTACACATTTATAAAATCAATTGACGCGTATAAAACATTACCTGAAAAAACTCTTTAATATCAGATTTAATAATTTCATTATCTTTAGCTACTTTATCAGCATTTATACTAAAATCAACTGCCAGAGAAAAGTGCAATGCTTGTATATTTAAATCAAATTCATTGCTTAATTCTTTAACACTATTTTCAATATATTTAGCTTGAATATACTTAGTTAAACCTGTTAACTGGGAAATATCCTCAACAAAATTATGAATTTTACCGATAACATAAACCAAACTTTGTAAATTAATAAGATTTATTACTGAAAAAAAGTCTATATTTTCATCTCTACGATTTTTTAAATTCCTTACAGCTGTATCAGCTATTTGAATTTTATCCAAAAATATCCCACATATTTTTTTATTATGTTCAGCAGTTTTATATATTTTTACTACCTCATTAAACACTCGGATTACTTCCTTTATAAGAGGTAAAAAATTAGAAAATGTTAATATGGTTTCTATTGTACTGTTAGCTAACATCGTTTCATTAAGCTTTGATTTTATAAATTTTCTATCATCAAATTCTTCATCATAATCTAAAAAGTCTTCATTTGAGTCTTCATTATCGGTATCTACCTCAATTGACATTTCATAATCTATTTCGTAATTATTTACTTCTTCATTCAGTAGTTCAGTTTCTTTATTATTATTGATCATTTTTGAAACAACTTGCTTTACAACAGTTTTACTATCACTATCAAGAGAAATAATAGTTTTAAGAGTTGAAACGACTTGTTGCATATTTGGACGCTCATCAGTTTTGTTTTTCCAACATTCTATTGAATGAATCGGGATTAGATTTCGTTTTTTTAAAAAAAATTATTTTTATAATTTACCTCGATATAGATTACTATATTCAGGTGGTGTTCCATCAATAATGATTTCTCTTTTGCCATTTAATATAGTCAGAATTAAATTTAAATCGTAATTAACATCTTTAAACGGTCGATATCCACTTGAAATTTGCCACATCAAAATTCCAATACTATAGACATCGGATTTTTTATTTAATTTGTATTCCGTATTTTTATCAAAATTATTTGGATCGATATAAGGTATTATACCATACGCTTTCGATGCAATTTTTGATTCTCCAGCAATTTTTTTTGATAAACCAAAATCTGCTAATTTAATAATTTTCTGATTTACAAGTATATTATCAGCATGCTATCGTTTAAATAACAAAATATTTAATTATTCAAAGTCGATAAAATAAATTAATAAATGATTTTATAAAAAAAATTAATTTTACCAGATCGCAATGAACAATATCACAATCGTGTATATATTCTACAGCACTTGCCAATTGCAAAGCTAGCTGATATTTGTCATTCCAATCAAGGTCATTAAAATGTTTATTTAAATAAGCATTTAATGTTCCGCCGTCAGCATATTCCAAAACTAGAGTATACTTGATAGAGTTTGCTATCCATAAAATAAAGAAAATTTTAAAATGTTTGTCAAAAGTTCTGTAAATATATAATTAATATTTACCAGTTTTTTCCTTTGTGATACCAAAAAATCGAAGAATATTTGGATGAAAATCAACTCTTTTATGTAATTTTATCTATAAAGAATTTAAAGAAAATTAATTCAATATGGTTAATTAACAAACTTTTAAATGATTATGATTATTACCTCATTTACAACTTCTTTCAAAGTTATCGTATCGTTATTAAAAGATTTCAAAGCACAATAACTATCTATATTTTTCCAATTCGCACGCGTAACGTTTCCAGATGAGCCATTCCCGATTAGTTGTAAATCGTTGAAGTCCGAATATTCATAATTGATAATATTCATTAGAAATTGATTTTTCTAACCAATCGACATAAATATTTGGTATTTCAGGGATTTCTCCTTTTCTTTATATAAAAATTTAATTTCCCTTTAAATAAAAAAAAAAAATTTTTTCGGAGTTCAAATTCCGATGCAGAGTAACCCACATGATTTGTAAATCTGCATCCATGCTGCGCCATTTGGTCTAGTAAATTCGACGAAGAAACTTCTTTATAAATGACCTAATCTTTAATTTTTATCTAAATTTATTATTGCATTAATTTAGTTCGCATATACGCTTTTTTTAAAACATAATGTGACGACAAAAAAGAAATTACATGAACTTTTTAGTCAAAATGGGTCATGGACTAGCAAAAATGTAAATATCCCTTTTTTTGTGAAATGGATTGAAAATTTGATCGTCATAAAATATTGTTTACGGTTTATTTTTAGAAAAATGCAATATGATCAATTTTGTAAGCTTAAAAATTAGTTTATATACTGCATAAAAAAAAAAAAATGACAGTAAGAAGCATCGAGAAATAATTCGGATTACTAGATCGAAATGTTAGTCACTTTGAGGATAAAATTGAAAAGCAATCATTTTAATATAATGAAAGGCCTTTAATAGAATGAGATTGAGAGTTTTAGAGTATTGTAAAATAAAGATACGAAAACTTTTAAAAGATTAATAACGAAATCGGATTCATAATCTATATTTTTACGAAGATAAATAGACAGTAATGAAATTAATCGCGGTAATTTTTATACTCATCCTACGCCAGTCCTTAATATAAGTCAGAATGTTATTCGGTTTAAATTTACATATCAACTTATTTTATCAATTCTGTTGTTATTTTAATGTCAATATTTCCGAAAAATTATATTATCAAGATTATTGTATTAATAGTTTAAATTTAAACCTTATTTACAACTTTAGACATAAAATCAATTATAAATAAAATTACCGTAAATGAATAGTATAAATTCTTGTTTTAGAATAAGCATATATAACAGTTGTTGAAATGGTTTTTCCATTTTAAAAAAAATTTAACAAAAGTAATATAATATATATGCATATTTTTCTCCATTTGTGCCCATGATATTTTAAAAAATATTTATAAAAGTATGAATTTGTTAAAATATTTATTGTTAGTTTTCATTTTATAAATCAAATTCTTGATATTAATTCTATTATCGTTATTTTATTTATTTACTAATTTTTGAATTCGAATATTCCAAATGTATTTTTTTTTTAGTTTCATTTTCATTTTCGATGTTTTTAATTTTAAAATCATTCTTTATTGATATTGATCCTCTTTCGGCTTTGCTTTTTTTTATTTAATTTTTAATTTTTACTTTTGGCTTCGATCGCTGGTCGCGGCTGATTTTATTATTTTGTTCATCTTTCGAGTTGGATCACTTCGGAAGGAATAGGTAAGGTTTTTTTTTGATCATATTGTTAAATATATATATATTTTTTAGGTCAAATTATTTTTACGGGGGGTTTTTTTTTTGTTTTTTACTTTATAGATTCCTACATTGGTTGATCGCTTCAGAAGACAAAGGTTGAAGTTCTTTCTTGGTTTGTATTTGATAAATAGTTGAACTTTCCATAGTGAATAAAGGTGGTGGAGGGTAGTTTCAGTTACGCCTTTCTATAGTCGCACTTACTGTGCCATTAAAAAAATATTCCAATTCCTAGCGGAGAAAACTGTCATCTTGAATAGAGTTCTTAGTTAAATGGTTTGTTTGAACCGGCCTAAACCTCCCATACTATATATTTGATAAATGATTTTTTTTAAAAAAAAAAAACTGGAATCCATAAAGAGAATTGTGTTAAATTTTTTAAAATAAAATAAAAAAGTGGTTTATATTAACGTTAAGGAGACTAAAGAGACCTAATTTATATTTAATAAACGTATGCATAAACCTTTTAACTGTTCTTTGATTTTTATATTAACAAAATAAAAAAATATTATAATAAATTTGGTTTATTTATTACTTATATATGTAAGTATGAAATAAAATACTTTTACTCTAATTTTAGCGAAATCAACTTAAATTATTAAAAAAAAATTATATATATATATTAATTTTAATTTTTTTTTTTTTATATCTAAAAAACCAATTGAAATAAAACAAAATGAATAAAAGTTACATATTTATTTTTTAATTTATTTTTTAATTTAATTAATTTTTAACGATTTTGCGCTCATAAAAATTCGTGATTTTAATAATTTTCAATTCTCCACTTCACATATAAAAAAAATTATTATATTTGTAAAAAAAAACTATAATTTGACAACAATATAAACGATTTTTGTATTCAAGTAAATCACGATCTAAACCCAGTAGAATAATGTTCTAATATAGCATGCCTATAATTTACCACCCGACTTATTTTCATATTCCGAGTGTCT
>CAJVPQ010001175.1:0-19904 GCA_910591825.1 Funneliformis caledonium
TATACTCCAACCGTTTACATTATTTTGACAGTAATCATATTTCCAGTAATCAGCATAGTCAACAAATTTACTAATAGTATCCATGACATCGGGTTTATAATTAATACCCCCAAATACACAATTGTTGTTATGTATTAATTGACCACAGTTATATCTACCAATAACCACGCAACCACCTCCAAATGGAGTAGCAATTCCTTCTGCTGAGCAACATGTACCACAGAGATTTGTATCTAAGTGGTTACAATAGGTAAAACCATAATGATTGAGGATAGTGCTTGCCACTGCTGCATTAAGGGTAGGTTGTGCAAAGTTCCTAACATCTACACTACCAAATTTATCTAATTCGATGGGCATATAAAAAGGTGCTGCAAGCCAATAAGTTGAAGGTGTGAATACACCAATATTTCCATTCACCATATTGGGTAATTTATCAATAATAGTTTTTAAATATGAATCTTTATTTGAACCAAAATTTTTGAAAGTATTTTTCATTGTACCAGTGGCATCAAAAGGCACTTTGTAGTAAAAATCTTTTAAATGTACAGTTCGTCCTAATGGCTTTCCATTTTTATCAAGAAAAATTGGTTGTTCTATAAAAAAAAAAAAATAAGAATATATATATTTTATTAAAAATATACCAATATACTTAATAACACTATACACATACCAGAAACTGAGTCAACAAAGATTGTTCCTACTTTGAGTAAATTCAAACTAAAATGATCAGTGAATAATTGTAGTGTGCCAGTTATATCATAAGAAATCGAGTCATCCGGTGCATGATTATAGAATGGACCAAAATCAGTTAGGTGATCATAAATATTTTCAGTCATGTTATTAAAAGAATATTTTAATCCTAGGTAGTGGTTCTGATAAAAGGTAAAAGCATTATCTACTGTTGCAGCTAAAGATAAAGCAGCAGGTTTTTGTCCCCGAAATGGCCATCGAGCCCCATCATGTTCAAAATCAAAGATAATTTTAGGGTCATACATTTTATCGGAATATGCGTAGAGACAATTCAAATTATTTTTATCATCTTTGCCAGTTATAGCGGTGTTGTTGTCTATGTTGTAATTATTTTTACAATAATGCATAGCAAGGTTAAAAGAAAAAGGATAATCTGGATTAGGAGTATTTCCATTACTCAAAACTTTGGCTTCCAGATCAACTCGCCACGTGGTTGGGTTGTTCACACAGGTATAAGGAAGCTGTTTACTAGCAACCGGCGTAACTGTCTTTGTTTTATTATCTACTTTTAGGTCAAATGACCAACCACAATTTTCTGCACACCCGTACATAGTGACAGTGAGTACAAACCCAGTTGAGGTTTGACTATTGGATTCTATTTTCTTGACCTTTGTAGAATTGGTATAAAAATGTGCGTCGTGCTCGTTGATGTGGATTACATCATCAGTAAAGGTGAGTTCGCATACTCCATAGGATAAACCTACGGTAATCCAAGCATGAACCGATGAAATAATGGTTAAAATCAGAAAGGACAATGTTATGAATGTTTTACTCTGCATTTTTTAACAAATGGATTTGAATATAAAAAAAATTTCTGCTCAAAAAAAATAAACGTTTATATATATGTTTCGAGATCGGCACAAAACATATTTGAATAATTTGATTTTCTTAAATGTTGATCTCTTTTTTCTGTTGTCATTCTATTTTATTTTAGAAATTAATTTAATAATCTCTTTTGACTCCCATACCGCAATCGAAATAGTCTTGCCCGTATTAATTTTAAGTTTTTTTTTTTTTTTCTTTTTATTTAATTTATTAAAATTAGTACGTCCTAACATTTTACGAAAATTCTAATTCGGATGATCCGCAGTAATAATTTAAGTGTGAGTAATTACAAATTTAAATTTAAATTCAGAACAGACTTTATTAGAATTAGCCTGATTCAAATCAATAAATTTGATCTAATCCAATATATCTTAAACGAAAGATAATGTCGTACAATAATTTCTGAATCATCCGAATTGAGAATTAACCCCGGATCATCCGAATCAAATATTTGTGACCGTAACAAGAAAGAATTTACAAATTGATCGCTCAATATTGCTAATTACTGTCGCTCATTTTATGGAACCTTTCCAATAGAAAGTGGGAAACTGCTGGAAAAAAAGCAACTTTACTTTTATATGCCAAATATGAACATCAAACCTTTTTTTTTCAGCAGTTTTATTGCAAAGGTCTCAAAAAAAAAAAAATTATTTTTTCTATATTTTTAAAAAACAACTGTCAGACGATAGCGAGTTCTATATCACTTAATCCTGATAACGAAGCAAATCGAGCCATATAATAGAATTAGCAACAAGCAACTTCATATATTCATTTTTGTTATGTCTAGTTTAATCTCAAAGCATATTTCTTCTTCTCTCTGAAATAAGGAATATGGTTATTGTAGTAGTTAAAGTTAACCTAAATACGTTCAATGCACAGTCATGTGATATTTCTCTAATCATGGTGATAAAATGATCAACTATGATGATGTCCGCTCCGCTTGAATTTGAACATCCTATATAACCAGAAAAATTAATTAGCATTATGATGATGTTCAAATCGAAGTGTTATTGACATACCTTTCATTTCATTAAATAGTAAGTTGGATCAGATTTATTTTTTTCGCTTGCACAAGGCGGAAAAAGGATTTAACTAGGGACTCACCTTTTGATATAATTTGCAATATCGATTTTGATCAATCTTTGGGAGAAATATGATCGAATCACAAAAATCTGATCATCAGACGCATCTTAATCTATAGCCCTGTTCATTTCTAGATCGACCGAAAATTGAAATCAAAAATTCACCTTGATCGATTTTAATAAATTAAATTCAGATAAGCTGATTTTACAAGATAACGCGATTTTTTTTTAAATTTTACCGCGTTCAAAATGTCTAACTCAAATTCAACTTTTCGTTCAATTGCTCCAAAACCACACGAATTTTTTATACAAAATCCAGATATTATAGCTGTAACAAACCCAAACTCCTCGGTTTTACATAATTTTAATTCATTGCCACCGGTTGAACCTACTACTAATACTACACTAACACCCGCTAAACCAAAAATTTATAAAAAAAAGAGGGAAAATAGTACTTCAAATAATACTTCTCAATCTGGATCTGTTAATGAAGAAGAAGGCTGGAATGATGAAAACACAAAATTATTGATAAATTTTCTTGAAGAAAATTTTTCTAGTTACAAAAAAAAATGTCAAATTTTGCTAAATGGCTTCTAATAAAATTTTCCCAGGAAAACCATGGGAACAGATCAAAATAATTAGGCCGCCTGGTGACTAAATATAATGATATTAAAGAAAAGGAAAATAAAACAGGAAGAGAAGCACAAGCAAAATGGAAATGGTTTGAAAGAATTGATGCTTTATTTGAAACACGCAAAAATCACAATCCAGGATTCTTAGTAGATGGTTTTTCTAATGATATTGAATTGTTTAATAGTTTTGAAGAAAAACAAGAATCTGAAGAAATAAAGAATGATCAAGTTAATAAAAAAAGAAAGTTAGTTTCACAAGATCCATTAGCTAAAGCTATGATTTCTATGGGTAGTATGTGACAAACAGTTTGGGTAAAACGACTTGCTTTTGAAAATGAACAATTTGAAAAAAGGCAAATGGTTGAAAAGGAAGTTAGAGAAGCAGAAATAATTTGTAAAAAAGAAGAATTGGCAATTGAGTGGCTTAAAGCTGAAACATTACAAAAAAAAATGGAATTTGATATAAAGCAATCACGTATGGAATTTCAGCTTAGAATGAAAGAACTGGAGTTAAAGATGATGCATTTTAAATCATCTTCAGAATAATCATATTAATAGCAATTTAATAATAGTAATAATAGCAATAATAATATAATAAAATAACAATTTATAATGAAATTTAAATTGTTTTTAAAATAAAATCTTTTTTTTTATTTTGTTAAGTATAAAAAAAAATTTATCATTTAAATAAAAAAAAAATAATTAATAAAGATAAATGCTAAATATAAAGTAAAATTGCAATATTAAAAATCTAATTCAATAAATTTTTATTTATTGTATTTATTCAATTTGCATTATTTTTCAGTGTTGATATAGAAATTGAAGAACTTGATATGTTAATTTTTCAACTTCCGAAAAGTGACCTTACCTTAATGCATACGAATATCTTCATATATGTAGAAGATGCAATGCCAGAAAGTGGTCTAACTGATCATAAAATAATTGATGCTATATTAAATAAAATTAAGGAAAGGATATGATAGATGAAGACGAATTTACACCTATATTAGAAAAAGTTAGTTTAATAGAAGCGGAAAATGCTGCAGATAAAATAATAATGTTTTTATATGAGCAAGGGCCAGAATTTGGCGAAGTAAATGAAGAATTAGAAATTCAAAAGGATTACAAAAGCGAGTGAAGTTATAAATTATAAAAAATTTAAACAAGTAACATTTATTTTCAATGATATGTATATAGTCAATTGTAATGTATTACTTTTATAATATGTAATAGTTTTAAATTTAATAAAATAACTAATTACGTTTGAATTTATTGGTCAATTTATATACCGAACAGTTCGGTATAAAACACGAATTTATATAGCGAACTCATTCTATAACGAACCAAACGTTCTGGAACGGCTGGTTCGTTATATCCAGAGTCGACTGTACCTGTAGCACACTAGCCCATGTTTACTTTGTTATCGCTCGAAACATTTTTACTTACCAAGTTATTTGATGACAACTTATAAGAAAAAGGATTGGGCTCTTGAACCTACACGCTTCACTTTTTAACTTGGTAAATTATAAACATTGAAGGTTCTCATTATATTCATTCTATTTAGTTTTTTTTTTTTTGTTTCGAAAAGTGAATTTTTGTGGTTTTAAAGCAAAGGTACAATTTGTCAGTTAAATGTAAAACTTATTATTTTTTTTAGCACAATTTTTAGCCATTTTAATTTTCTGGTCAATGATGAACTTAGACCTCAAATGTGCCCGTTAAACTTTAACCCACATTTTATGAATTATCCAAAATTAATAAAACAATACTGTGTGTCATCCGAAATTAAATTTTTAGGGGCTATATTTATCAAATGAACCAGAAAGACAGTTGATTGTGACACCACTATAAAAGAAAAATATATTTTTTCATCCAGTAGGGAAAATACAAGATATTTATACAAAATAAAAACTAAAAGAAAAACAATACAATCTTACAGTATATCAATATTGAAACAATAATAATGAAATGGTTAAAAGGAAAAAAAAATAAAAGGGATAATTATATTTCTAAACCATTTATATTGTATGCTTTGTATTAGTACCTGGAATTGAAAGAATTTAATTGAATACTTTGTCAACCTTTATCTTAATCTTAATCATCACCATCATCATTTACCTCGTCATTCCCACAATCAATTAATAAAATCCCAATTAATCGCTCTACCAAGTTCTAGGTTGGCAATTCTTTCGAAAGCGGCAGGAGATAAGTCCAAATCACCAAAAGAACATCCAGGACAACTTTCTACAACTCGACAAATAACGGTTCCTTTTGGACCGTTATAATAACGCTTTTACCACATATTGGATTTTGGTTAAGATTTTACGTGTTACCAAATTGAGCAGCGTTAACCGCTACTATCAGATCTGACCTTGATGAAATTATACCGCATGCACTGTACCCAGTTCGAAATATGTAGCACTAACTGAAAAGACATGTTTTTGATAATTAGAAGAAAATGGAGCCGAATAATAAGTGATTATGAGTTGTGAGAAATCACAAAAACTGTTGATATTAATGAATAAACTTGAATTATTTGAAAAATACATGACAATTTGGCGTATGTATGAAACGAAAGGTGCTTACAAGTGCTATTTAAATACATTCGCTGAACGAGCAGGCTTTTTTTTTTGCTGATAATTAACAAAGCGTGTGAGCGCAACGAATGCTGTGTAAATTTGTCCGGCTTAGCGAAAATGAATATTTATGAAATTTCTATGCAAAGGACAAACAAGAAAATAAGCGGGGAACTTTTTGATAGGATACGAAAAGATGTAATGATCAAAAAGATAAACTCAAAAATGATGTTATATCTATTTGTTCTCTGAAATCTTGAATCGAAGAGGCGTGATAATTTTCTGTGATGCATTAAAAAACATAACTATGTTTCGTATAGAGAATTGTTTACAAGTAATTAACAAACGTCATACCTTTTCTTTATGTTAATTATCTGTTTGTTTAATTCAACTGTTGTAATAAATTCGTCGTTTCTTTGATACGACGCGTTCATTTTATTAGGAAGATACTTTTTTTATGAAATTTTTTTATTTTTGAATGTCAAACCATTCCCGAGAGTTTACATTTTAAAACGTAGGGAGAGTCGCCTCTTTCATTGTTACTAATCTGTTAGATCTGTCTTATGAATATTCGGTCCTCTCTACAATAGAAATAAAAAAAAAATTGAAATGTACATTTATGTTGTTGTCAATGAAATTTTTTGGAATGAATAATTTTCCTTCATTTAAAAATATCTTCTGAATCCTTGGATCCTATGTTTGTAATTTTGTTATTTTATCACTGTAAATTATAAAAAAAAGAGAAAAGTAACGCAAAAGATTTAACACGTGGTCGGTAAGTCTCCTTCAAATAATTCACAATTTAAATGCAGAAGTTCTGTGTTACAGAAATCTTTCACCAAAAAAAGTTGAGCAAAATTTTTTTTTATAAAATCTCGTATCGCACCAATAGTTGAGCAGCTTCTCTTAATTTTAAGTTTAAAATAAACAAAATAATAAAAAAGAAAAAAAGGCAACTACTCAACCTACACAATGAAGAAAATACTTGAACGTTATACTCTAACAATGATAAATTTTAGCCAATCAACGGAAAAAAAAAATTGTTTTGGTCTTCCAGATTTTATTCATCGGAATGGTAACTCATTTCAAAATCAACTCCGACTAATTAAAATTCATTTCCGATCCATTTAGTTAAGTGCTTGAGAACTCCCTCGGTTGTCACGAAAACCAAAGGATTCCGTGACGGAACTACATTACGATTATTTACCGATTTTCCGGTTATTTAAGTGGGTTAATTAAAAATTAATAAGCCTAAAAATTAATAATCCTGTAAATTAACTTCAGGTGACGTAAATTCTTTAAGTCTTTCGCCTTCCGACAACTCATGGATATAACGTTGGAAGATTTCTTTAAATCATTCAGTCATAGAAATTTGTTTAGTGATAGGATATAGAGATTTAGAATGAGTCAATGGGATATGGGATGGAAAATAGGCCATTAAAAACAGTACACCGATTTCGTTGTTTAACGATAAAGTATTGCAAACAAATCTATTTTAGTTATTAAAGAACCTAGCTTTAAATAAGTTTTCGTCATTCTAATTTTGTATTTTTAGTTACCGCCTTTTCCGCCGTTTTTTTTTTATAGTCATTACAATTACAAATAGGGATCGAGTCATAAAGACGAAATAGTTGAAACATTACCCGATATTACGTTTGATCTACTGTATATCACTGGTATAGTTGAATTACCGATTACCACCTTGATATTGACTAAATAAAAAAATCCTGCTGTCAGAAAAAAATACCTCAAAAAAAAAATAACAAAAATGAAACCAATTCCTTTCCTCCGAACAATTTTTGCAAAATGTCTGCACAATTTCTTTCAAGTTTGAGCCAAAATTATATCGAACTATTAAATGATGATGAATATTATGATGTTACTATTGAAATTGGTGGATCCTAATGTAAAGATATTCCGTGCTCATATGAATATTTTGTGCTACCATTCTCCATATTTGCGACGAGTTTTGTCTTCAAGTAAAAAAAGTAATAATAATACTATTGAGAGGGAGTCGAGACGGATTTACTCCTACAGTAAATCGTTTCATACATAATAAGCCCATGACCGTCACCTTAGTTAAAATAAAAGGTAAAGATGAAATTATAATCCTTTAATATGGAAATCTTCTGTTGAATGGGGCAGGATTAAAAATAGTTTTGTATTTTTTTTAAACAATAAGCAAAATTTTATCGAGAATGCGATTCTAAGTAATGTTGAAGTTAAAGATTTTGCACTATATAACCACAATCGTGGCGGACCATGTTTTGGATATGATCTTAGGATATTTTCATTATGTGAATTAAAAGATGTCGATTCAAATTATTGTCGGAAATATTTGAGGGATACTATTTGTTTATTTTTTTTAGATGATTATGAGGTATTTCAAATAAATAGGAATTAAAATATTGGTTCTATTTAAAATTAAATTACAGTATAGTTTAGAAGTATATTATATTCAATAAAATTCGATTAGTTACCTTATATAAACAAGTGGTAAGTCGATCTCACAAACACGTGATTATAATAAATATTTGTCACACCGTTTTACTATTTATTCAGGGGACAGCCTTTTTGAGTGCGAAATCTTATTGTCATACATACATACATATCTATTTGTCACGGTTAGAATTATTTAGAGTTAGGGTTAATTAGGGTTAAGGTGTTAGCCGTATTCCTCGAAAATAAGAAACCACAGAAAATGTTGTAATGTCCCGCTTTTAACAATTTATGGCCCGCATTACAAATCTTGGGCCGGCAATATGTGCAAAAAGGTTGTTGCTTATATTCGGAGGATTACGATTACTATATCAGGTTAGTTTATTTGATCACAAATTTAATTGACAAAAAAAAAAAAAAAATTCCATAATAAAATTTTATAAAATGTCTGCACAATTTCTTTCAAATTTGAGTCAGAATTATATTGAATTATTAGATAATGATGATGATTATTACGATGTTACTGTGGAAGTTGGTAAAGATCCTAATGTAAAAATATTCCGTGCTCATATGAATATTTTGTGTTACCGTTCTCCATACTTACGAAGAGTGTTGTCTTCAAGTAAAAAAAGTAAAGATATTAATATTTTGACACATTTGAAATTGCCAAATATTTCACCGGAAATCTTTCAAATTATTTTGAAGTGAGTTATTTATAAAGTATATGATAATTTTTAATATTTAATTTAAATTCAAATTTCTTTTCGTAATTTAGATATATTTATGGAGGAATTCTTTCATTTAATGGCAAAGACGTTTCAAGCATTCTTAATGTATTGATAGCCGCTAATGATCTATCTCTTCAAGAACTAATTGATTACTTGGTAAACCATTTAATTGAAAATAAAACCGAATGGATGGAACAACATTTTAATCTTATTCACCAAACAGGATTTCAATCTAATAACTTTTTGGAACTTCAACGATTTTGTACGGATTTGATAGTTAAATCACCTGAAAAAGTATTCAAGTCATTTGACTTGTCTTTTCTTTCTGAAAAGTCTTTAATATCAATCATTAAAAGAGACGATTTACAAATGGAAGAAATTGAAGTTTGGGATCATGTATTAAGATGGGGACTTGCTCAAAACGTAACTCTTATTTCAGACCCTACAACTTGGACTGATGATGATTTCAAGACAATGGAGAATACTTTACAACGATGCTTACCTTTGATTAGATTTTTTAGTTTATCATCAAAAGATTTTTTACGAAAAGTACGACCATATAAAAGGCTTTTAAAAGATAAACTTTATGAAAATTTATTAGCATACCATCTAGATCCCGAAACACAAATAACCCATACAATTTTACCCCCTAGAGTTGGAAATTTGGATTCGAAAATCATTAATTTAAATATTGCTTCCTTGATTTCAACATGGATTGATAAGGTGGATGTTAATAGAGAATTATATTTGCCATATAGGTTTAAATTACTATTGAGAGGGAGTCGAGACGGATTTACTCCTAAATCGTTTCATACATTATGCGATAATAAGCCTATGACCGTCACCTTCGTTAAAATAAAAGGTAAAGATGAAATTATTGGTGGATATAATCCTTCAATATGGAAATCTACTGAAGGTTGGGGTATAACCGAAAAAAGTTTTATATTTTCTTTAAAAAATGAGAATAACTTTATCAAGGATGCGATTTTAAGTAACGTTAGTAATGCAAATTGTGCATTGTATTATCACGAGAGCGCTGGGCCATGTTTTGGAACCGATATTCTTATGTGTTCATCAGATGAACTTACTGATTATAATTCATATTCTTGTTGGAAAGATTCTTATGAAAAAATGTTGAGTCATAATAATGAATTATTTTTTATAGATGATTATGAAGTATTCCAAATAATAGGAAGCAACATTTTGTCTAGATGAAAAATAAATATATTTTGATATTGAATTAGTTACGTTATGTAAAAATTTTTACGTTTATGTTACTTCATAATAAAATAATCAAAAAAATTTTTTTGCTCGATTAATTAATCATAAAATCACGTGAATTTCTGAAATAATCGATAACTCTGACCAAGTATTAAATTCATAATGCATAATTTATTTAGAACTTAAATAGAAATTCCCGAAAATTAATTAACTATATCTGGTAAAGCTAATTTACTTGATCCCCTTAAATGGACATAAAAACATTTTTTTTTTCAACTCTCCCAAAAAAAAAACAAAAATGCCTGCAAAATTTCTTTCATGTTTAAGTCAAAATTATATCGAACTAATGGATGATAATGAATATTATGATGTTACAGTGGAAGTTGGTGAAGAGACAAACGTCAAAATATTCCGTGCTCATATGAATATTTTGTGCTACCGTTCTCCATATTTTCGACGAGCTTTGGCATCAATTGAAAAAAGTAATAATAAAATCTTGGAATATTTGAAATTGCCAAATATTTCACCGGAAATCTTTCAAATCGTTTTAAAGTAAGGGAGGGTTATACATCCGGCATATATAATAATTTTTAATATTGAAACTCAATTCTCTTTTCGTAATTTAGATATATTTATGGCGGTATTCTTTCATTTAATGAACAAGACGTTTCAGAAATTCTTAAAATCTTGATAGCTGCTAATAAACTATGTCTTCAAGAGCTAGTTGATTATTTGCAAACCTATTTAATAGAATACAAATCCGAATGGATGGAGCAACATTTCGAGACAATTTACCAAGCAAGCTTTCAACCCAATAATTTTCTAAACCTTCAACAATATTGTAATGATTTAATAACCAAAACACCTGAGAAAATTTTCAAGTCAATTGACTTGACTTTTCTTTCTGAAAAGACTTTAATTTCAATCATTAAAAGGGACGATTTGAAAATGAAGGAAATTGAAGTTTGGGATCAAGTATTAAGATGGGGGCTTGCACAAAATCCAACTCTTACTTCGGACCCTACAACTTGGACTGATGATGATTTTAAAACAATGGAGAATACTTTACAACGATGCTTACCTTTAATCAGATTTTTTAGTTTATCTTCTAAAGACTTTTTTCGAAGAGTTCATCCATATAAAAGGTTTATAGAAAAACAACTTTATGATAATGTAATAGCATATCATCTGGATCCAGAAACTCAAATATCCCATAAAATTTTACCTCCTAGATTTGGGAATTTGGGTTCAAAAATCATTAATATATATATCGTTTCCTTAATTTCAACATGGATAGATAAAGTGGATTTTAATTATAGAGAATTATATTTACCATATAAATTTGAATTACTATTGAGAGGAAGTCGAGACGGATTTACTCCCGAGATGTTTCACACATTATGTGATAATAAGCCTATGACTGTCACCTTCATTAAAATAAAAGAAACAGAAGAAATTATTGGTGGATACAATCCTCTAATATGGAAATCTACTGGTAATTGGGGTAAAACAAAAGATAGTTTTATTTTTTCTTTTAAAAATAAGGATGACTTTATCAAGGATGCGATTCTAAGTAAGGTTATGGATGCAAATTTTGCATTATATTTTCACGAGAGTTCTGGACCAGTTTTTGGGGCCGATATTGTTATGTATTCATCAGATAAGCAAAAAGATTTTTGTATAACTACTTGTCGAAAAGACCATTATGAAAAAATGTTAAGGGATACTAATGATAAAGTTAATTTAGATGATTATGAAGTATTTCAAATAATTAAGAAATCAGTTTGATTTTAAAATTAAATTTTTTAATCTTAAATGAAACAACAAGATGATATTTTTATTTCATAAATTTTGATATAGAGCTGGTGAAAATTTTTAATTTCATAACGGAGAATCATAAAATTATTTTCCAATGAATATTTGTTAAATTCGTTATATAAACATTGTTATATAGCATAAAGTATTTATTTTATTTGAATTTAGTAAAAGAACCGCAGGCTTTTGTTGTTCGATAAGATGATACTTATTTTAAAAAAATAAATCAAGCATTGCTTTTGAAATTCATTGCATAGATTTAAATCGCATATATGGGACCTTTGCAATAGAAAAGGGGAAACGGCTGCAAAAAAAAAAATTTAAAAAATGAGAATGCTAAAAATCGAACAAATTTTGACCTTAATTCATATTTGACATATAAAAGTAAAGTTGATTTTTTCCAGCAGTTTCCCCCCGCTATAAACGAGACGTGTGTAAAATTATGCATTCCAGAATTTCGCAGGACATAGAAGGGCGGAATATTACTTAAAATAAATTTATTAAATTTTTGTAGCTTTAATAAAATTTTTCACATAGTAAAATTGCTTATTAACATTTATACATTATGGAATTTATCAATAAAAGAACTTTTTTCACGGAATGATACTAAAATGATCATTTTTGACAGCAAAACATAGGTGACAAGGATCATTAATCGATCTGGTCAATTAATCGATCACAAAATTTTAGTTTCGATCAAAAATTAAATCGATTAAATTGCTGATTAAGACAAAAATTAAATTCAGTTTTAAATGTTTAAATATCATTTCATTTTGAATTAATTTTTTTTTTTTTTTTTTGTTACAATAATTATTGACTTTCAAATACTTAAAATTTTATTTTTTATTTTTTTTATTTTGTTGAAGTAACGGAACATATTTACAGGAATTAGTTTAAACCCCAATTCTAGTTTAGGTCTCAATTGACCAACCGTAACCCACCTCGTTTATAGACCATCAATCACCAGGCTTACACAAACTAGATGTTAACTAGACCTCCGAAACTTCTATGGTAACTGAAAATACTTAAAAAAATTTTTTATTCACTGAATTTGTGCGAATTTCCTAAATTGGTTGAGTTTGAAGATCAGTCTACTGTACAGAACTTTTATTTTTTTAACATGAAGCAGACAACATAAATATTATCTCAAAAAAAAAAAATAAAAATAATAATATAATAGTACATCCTCAGCAAGAACCGTAATGGGTTATACTTGAGCCTAGTTGGATATGGAAGCATTTATGATATGATTTGAGAACGATCAATTAAATTAATCGAATTTTGAATTTTGATCGATTAATTAATCTGGAGGCATTAAATACCTTATACAAGGATTTAAAATTGGGCAACTTCATTTTACCCGAAAAAGCATGTGACTCATTTTTGATTGTAGCCTCAATATAATTAGGGCTGAGGGCACCGAATTCCAATTTCAAATTGGGCAATGAATAAAAATGAATAACTTGTAGTACCGTCGTCTCAAATCTTAACAATAAATAAAATAAAGCAATTTTAATTAATATTTATTGCAAACTTATAAAAAAATTTAAAAAAAAAAAAAATTATAAATGATAAAACCAAGCTATATCTTAACGTTTGAATCAAATTATCATATTAAAGTATTAGTTTATAACTGTTGATCTTAGAGTCGCATGCAAAAAAGAAACCGGATGAAGTATGAACACTTAATAATACATAAAATTTTTAATTATGCAACTTAATATTCATTATGGCAAAATAATTTGGAACCTGTAAGTATTAAACAAAAGGAATAAAACGGATATTTTTATTTTCTCAATTCCTTTTTGGAACCAATAATTTTACTAATAACGAATAATTATGTTCTATTTATTAATATTAATATATTTTTAAAGAAATACAAATTTTTACCAATGACTCCGACACGAAAAACTATAGGTAACCCAATTAATCAAAATTTTTCTAATGTTCAAAAAAATTACTTCCTAATAATTTGGAATGCTTCATATTCTTCTATAGAAAAATTTTCTTCATCATCTCTTAACTTTTTTTCATAATTGTTTTTACGACAATGAATTGTATTATAATCTTTTTGTTCACCAGTTGAACATATCATAAGATCACCGCCAAAACATGGTCCACATCTTTTGTGATAATTTAATGCATAATTTACATTCTTAACGTTGCTTAATATCGCATTTTTGATAAAGTTATCCTTATTTTTAAAAGAAAATACAAAACTATTTTTAGTCCTGCCCCATTCAACTGAAGATTTCCATGTCAGAGGATTATATCCACCAATAAGTTCATTTGTTCCTTTTATTTTAATGAAGGCGACTGTCATAGGCTTATTATCGCATAATGTGTGAAACATCTTGGGAGTAAATCCGTCTCGACTTCCTCTCAATAGTAATTCAAATTTATAAGGTAAATATAATTCTCTATTATTAAAATCCACTTTATCTATCCATGTTGAAATTAAGGAAGCAATACGTATATTAATGGTTATTGAATCCAAATTTTTTGAATCTAAATTTCCAGCTCTAGGAGGTAAGATTTTATGGGTTATTTGAGTTTCAGGATCCAGGTGGTATGCTAATAAATTTTCATAAAGTTGTTCTTTTAAAAACCTTTTATATGGTCGAACTCTTCGAAAAAAATCTTTAGAATGTAAGCTAAAAAATCTGATCAAAGGTAAGCATCGTTGTAAAGTATTCTCCATTGTTTTGAAATCATCATCAGTCCAAGTTGTGGGGTCCGAAGTAAGAGTTGGATTTTGTGCAAGCCCCCATCTTAATACATGATCCCAAACTTCAATTTCTTCCATTTGTAAATCGTCCCTTTTAATTATTGATATTAAAGACTTTTCAGAAAGAAAAGACAAGTCAAGTGACTTAAATACTTTGTCTGGTGATTTAGCTATCAAATCTGTACAAAATCGTTGAAGGTCTAGAAAATTATTAAATTGAAAACTAGCTTGGTGAATCATCTCAAAATGTTGTTCCATCCATTCGGATTTATTTTCAATTAGATAGTTTTGTAAATAATCAACTAGCTCTTGAAGACATAGTTTATTAGCAGCTATCAAGACTTTAAGAATGTCTGGAGCGTCTTGTTCATTAAATGAAAGAATGCCACCATAAATGTATCTGAATTACGAAAAGATAGAATTGAATATTAAAATTTATTATATTATATTAGTTTTTTTGTTTGTATCGATAACACTTACTTTAAAATAATTTGAAAGTTTTCCGGTGAAATATTTGGCAATTTCAAATGTGCCAAGATATTATTATCATTACTTTTTTTACTTGAAGACAAAGCTCGTCGCAAATACGGAGAACGGTAGCACAAAATATTCATGTGAGCACGGAATATTTTTACATTAGGGTCTTTACCAACTTCTACAGTAACATCGTAATATTCATCATCGTCTAATAGTTCGATATAATTTTGACTTAGGCATGAAAGAAATTTTGCAGACATTTTATGATATTTTATTTTGGAGAGGTTTTGAAAAACTTTATTCCATTTTAAGGTGATCAAAATTGCACTGTACCATTTATATATAAATGTTATTCAGGAGTGATCTATTTAAGGTTTAAATAATTTATGCATTTATAATTTTAATTCTTGGCCAGAGTTATTTTCAAGAAACACGTGATTTACTCGTTACTTTAAATATTGATTTTCGTTAAAATATTTGAAAAAAAGAATAATTAAAATAAGGGCTTCTTGACATTTTATCATAATGACAGCCTGACACCTTGACAAACCTGGATTTGGAAAATGATATTCAAAAGACTAACTGCAAATATCGAAGAGATTTTCATGCGAGTTTTCGGGCGAAATTGTATCCAATGTAACGCTATTAAGCAGTGCATATCAGCTATGGATGGTAACCGTCGGTTCAATGGTCGTTCAACGGTCGATCAAAAGCCTTTGACCTACCGGACCGTATGACCGACCGATTTTTAGCTGACCTGTAAACCGATCGTTTTTAGTACTACAATTTTTAATAAATATTCTTCTAGTGCTAGAATTTTCAAAATCGAAAAGAAAGCAAACAAATTAATACTTTAATCCTTTTGGCTTAAACCTGTAATTTGCTAATAACTGTAATATATTATTAAATTCTTAATCGCGATATTGAAACATCCTTTAAGTTCAAAATTTTATAAACTTGCTATAAGCATGAAGTATTAATTCATTTTTGCAATTGTTATAAATTGCTAGATATGAAAAAATTATAGCACAGAAATGTGAGAATATTGATTCAATCTATGAAGCTTTTAACGTACTAATGCAGATAAACAAACAACAATTAACTCATCATCATGTTGTTATATCATTTAGAATAGAAAAACGTTCTATATATATTGAATACATTTTTCATAGTCTTATATGTAATAAAATGAGATGCGTAGCTTACGTAACCTTATTCGAACATCACTTAACGGTCAATAAATCATATCCATAAGCTTGTTCCCTAAATTTATATTGTGGCCTGAGTAAAAAAAAAAGTGATTCTTAAAACTTAGATTTTCTGTGTATTTTATTTTTTTTTTTCTTAGGGAAATGTTATTATTCAAAGTTATGTGCACAAATTGGCGGTCCAAATTTTATTCCGCAGATAACTTTGGATTGTAAGTCTCAGTAAATTCTTATGTATTATTATTTTTTAATAGATTACACAGTAGCTAATAGTTGCCTGGAAAAACTGAATAGGGAGGATCGGTCCTGATAAGAACGGTCTTAGACCGGTTCATGGAACCGGTCCTTGCGGTCCTCGGTCCATATTCCGAGGACCGGTCCGGATCGGTCTTTATTATTTATAACATAATTTATAAATACTAAATAAATAGTTTTATTTATAAAATACTACAAAATTAGATTTGGATCGACCCGGTTTTCATCTCTCTTATGGAACGGACCGGTCAATAAGTCAGTCCTTGGATCTGTCCTAATATATTACTGTAACGATAATGTCCTAAATGAAAATATCGGAAATGGAAAAATAACGAGATTAAGAAGGCGCAGGAATCGTTTCGTATGCAATTATTTTATTATACTTTTTTATTTATTAATTTATACAATTATTGATTATTTTAAATGTATATTTTTTCTAGTATGTTATAAACCGATCCTTGAACCAGTCTTAGAAATCGGTCTGGTTCGAGAAGAAAACAAACCTTGGACCGGACCGGGACCGTATGATACAAGACCGGTCTTAGGACCGGTCCGGTCCAAAGAAAGATGAAAGACCGGTTTTTTTTGGACCGGACCGATCCAACCCTAGGCAAAACTCATTTTAGCAAATGGCATAAATGACTATCAAACAAATATTAAAAGATATATTATATCACTGTGAAATTTTGAACAGAATAAAATAGCTTTAGAATTTTCAAAAAAGCTGCCGATTATGGCGATGAATTTCCTGAGGCTCAGCTTATTAATGACGTTTCAGACTTGTTGACTGCTAATAAACTGTCTTCTAGAGCTAACTGATTACTTGCATAATTATTTAATTGAAATAAATCTGAATGGATGGAGCAACACGTTAGGATTAGAGTTTATATTCATTCATCTGGATATCTGATTAACTTGTATCTGTTTCAATCCGGATATCCAGATAATTTATCCGGATATATCCGGATATCATCTGGATAATCCGGATATCCGGGTATTATCAGATATCCGTTGGATTATCCATATCCAAAATTTTGTATCCGTTCAATCTGGATATTCGAATATCTGTTGGATATCCGTTTTTAACGGATAACGGATATAAACTCTAGTTGGGATTAATTCACCAAGCAAATATATTGAAAAATCTTTAATATCAATCATTATAAGAGACGATTTACAAATGGAAGTTTAATATTACGCTAAGCTTCTAAATAATCCACATTTAATATACCTAAATAATAGAAACGTAAAAAAACAATTTATTTATCAAAATAACAAAATACTGAAAAGCAACGAAAAACTGGCTTAAAATTTTCGAAAAATATATATCATTATCGTTATGAACATATATCGAAATAATTTCGAGTTTGAAACAATATTTATGTCCTAATAACCAATACCTTTTTAATTAGGCTTCTTTAACCATACCATGAATAGTTTAATCTTTTAATTAATATCTTTTACATAATTCATTAAAAATTTATAAGTAAATTATATTAAAAAAATTTCAAGTATTTATCAATTATGATAAATTAAAATTATATGTTTAAATATTAAATAATTTTAAGTTATGAGAAACCTTAACATTAAGAAAGTTTATGTTAGAAGGTTAAGGATTTGGGCGATAGTATAGGAGTTATTTGATTTTGCAGGACGTTGAGTTTTTTAAAGATTCGGGATAAATTTGCGTTAAGGAATCGGGTAAATTTGGTAAGCTTGTTATTTTAGTATTGGAACAATCAAGAAAAATTAAGGAGTTGGGTAAAGTTGGTAGGATAGTTATTTTAGTATCGGAGCAATCAAGATAAGTTAAGGAGTTGGGTAAAGTTGGTAGGATAGTTATTGGAGTATTAAAGCAATCAAGTTCCGTTAAGGAGTTTGGTAAAGTTGGTAGGATAGTTATTTGAGTATTAGAGCAATTAAGTTCCGTTAAGGAGTTGGGTAAAGTTGGTAGGATAGTTATTTTAGTATCGGAGCAATCAAGATAAGTTAAGGAGTTTGGTAAAGTTGGTAGGATAGTTATTTGAGTTTTATAGCAATAAAGTGTAGTTAAGGAGTTGGGTAAAGTTGGTAGGATAGTTATTGGAGTATTATAGCAAAATAGTGTAGTTAAGGAGTTGGGTAAAGTTTGTAGGATAGTTATTTGAGTATAAGAGCAAAGTAGTTCCATTAAGGAGTTGGGTAAAGTTGGTAGGATAGTTAATTTAGTATTGGAGCAATCAAGATAAGTTAAGGAGTTTGGTAAAGTTGGTAGGATAGTAATTTGAGTATTATAGCAATAAAGTTCCGTTAAGGAGTTGGGTAAAGTTGGTAGGATAGTTATTTGAGTATTAGAGCAAAGTAGTTCCGTTAAGGAGTTGGGTAAAGTTGATAGGATAGTTATATGAGTATTAAAGCAATCAAGATAAGTTAAGGAGTTGGGTAATGTTGGCAAGCTAATAATACTCTTAACATACCAAATGAGTTTAGTTAATTTTCGATATCTTTGTAAGCCTCCTAAAGCGTTTAATATGTCATCCTTATTATCTTTCGTAATCGTTAAACTTTCAATTGTATCATCATAAATAATATCTAATACTTCAATATTTGATTCTAATTCTCCTACATTTATCTGACCAGCCAAATGATGAATAATTTCAGAATTATTTGGTACATAATTATTCATTTGATAATTCATCTGATCAAATCGAATAATTTGAGATACTACTCCATATGAATTATTTATACTAGAAGAAGCATCGATGTTATCCAAACGACGTTGTTGATCTGTTTCATAATTATTCGGTTGATTATTTTCTGCTATGTTAGATTTCGTAATAATTGTATTTAATTTATCAACTACTTGTTTCATTGTCGGACGATTATCCGGCTCATTATCCCAGCACCCTGAAATTTGATAAATAATTTAGTACGTTTATATTTTATAAATAAATTAATAACCATATATTTACCATTGTAAATGTTTGCATAATCTTCGGGTGTGCCTGGAATGATCTTTTCTCTAAGTCCTCCTAAAATTTCGATAGCCAAGCTTATGTCGTACTCTTCTCCCTTAACATAAAAAGGAGGACGTCCGCTTGATATCTCCCAAAAGAGCACGCCAACACTGTATACATCGCTCTTTTCATTTAAGGTATATTGTTGAGATGTATTGTCACCTCTTCGCTT
>CAJVPQ010001176.1:0-19904 GCA_910591825.1 Funneliformis caledonium
CCTTCTTTTGGCCTTCTATAATATAACCCTGCTTTGACGACATTTATTAGTGCCTGCTCGACTTCTTGAGATGTGGGTTTTGTTGGGATGTTTTGGTTAACTTGTGTATCTACTGCTTTTGTTATTTGAATTTGTGTATTCATTGTAAAAGTGTATATATTACTATATGTTACTTATATAATCTTTTTATTTTAAATTAATAATTATTATAAGAAAAAAAATACATTATGTATGGTGAATATACTTGTCCATTTATTTGTTACTCTGGTGAGATTTGTGGAAGAACCTGCATGCGTGAAGATGAGTGCTCAATTCATTGGAAATATATTTGAAAATTAGTTGATAAACAATATGTTTCTTGTAGTGAATGTGGAAGACTTACTAGATCATATTCTGGTCGATGTCCTGTACATATAAAAGGGTTTTACGTCTCCAAATACTATCAGAGGTTACGCTTTAGAGCTCTTCAGAATGTCAGCTAATCTATTAAAATTTTGGTACCTGCTCAGAATTTTGGTATCCTTAAACCTTATATGCCCAGATATTTTGGTACCCTAGAGGTGAGACTTATTTTTTTTTGTATAACTTTTTGACCCTAGTATTTTCTATAAGAATTGGCTCTAGAATGATTTTCTGTATATCAAGAAATTAATGTTATACTAGAGTAGGTTCAATGATCCTTTTGATTTACTTCCTATTATTCAACATTTTGGTACCCTACCCGTAAATTTTGGTATCCCATACAAATTTTGGTACCCTCCCTTTGGTCATGGTATCCAAAATTTAACCCTTTGATTACGACTAAGAATCAGTTTTAGAATTAATTCTAGGATATCATAAAAATTAGTATGCATCTTAGGCTTGACAAGGTCATAGCCTCAAATATTTCGTCACTTTGTTCCTTAATATTCGAGTCTACTCCCAAAGGTAAGCAGTATAGCATAAATATTAGTATACATAGAAGGTTTGCAAAGACTTCATGAGTTTAGCTTCGAACCTTTGGTTCTTACCAATCTCATGTCATCTTAAAGGCAAATAGAATGGTATAATTTTTTTGATATCTTTGGTGGGTTTAAAATCACGTTAGAAATGATATATCAATTTGGTTGATTTTAGCTTCTGAAGCTTAAATTTTATAGCAAGGAGATTGATAACGAAAATGAGCACCGGTGCAAATTTTAGACCTGAATTCTATATTATGGATTCATATAGCTAGAAGGGCTTCTGGCCTATGATTGGGATCTTTCTGGATATCTTTTCGAATTTGACCCTAGAACCTCCAATTTTGCTCTACTGCCTTACCTCACATATCAGAAATTGAGACGCTAGATGATATTAGTAATTTATGATATTTCTATCTTGAGGGTGTGACTGAGCCAGAGGCGCTAAAGTAAAACACTTAAATGGGTTATATTGAGTACTCTTAGCTGAAATTGTTACACCTCCGCTAGAATGCTTACAATATTATTTATATTTTTTTTTCTCTTGCAATAATACTGGCTAACTTTAATTTCTATCTTTGAACTTCTGACCTCTGATTATATAGCTTAACCTTAGAAATGTCCAGAGATAATAAAAAATAGTTCTGGTTAGAAGAATACTCAGTATTACTTTTTTTTCACGAATTTCATATTTTTTTCCTGACTACAAACCATATAATTGAAATAAGTAATAAGATAAGTATGGAATATATTAACATAGGTGACATTAAGGAGTCTGCAACAATAGGAATAGCCAATGCTAGAGGTATTGCTTAGGATGATAATACCATTTCTGCACTATCTGATTGTTTCGTAACCCCTTCCCTTGAAATAATTTTTTCAGAATGTACTAGTCAACTATGAACAAATTGATTAGGTAGGGTAATTGTCTGGTTTCTCAAAACTATCTCATCCTAGGATAATAGTTCTTGCAAAGCCTCTAATATATGTTCTCTGGCAAAACTTTTATCGAATTTCATAACCTTATCTTCAAGACTGTGCTTATAGATGAGGGATCTTAAATCATCACTGAGCTAACCTAATAGCTTTTGCGATGAATTGTTTATAGGCGAAAGTGGGGTTAGAGATCTACTATTTCATTATTTTTCTTTGAGATTATTTCTCAGAGATGAGAATTTTCCTCCATTAAATTTAATCACGCTGAAGACAAAGCATCTCTTTTCCAACTGGTCATGTGTCGCTTCTATCCCTTTTTCTATGCATTCTATTTCATAATTTTTTGAATTTAAGTCCTCATTTGCTCACTTCAATTCAAGCCTGAGAGAATCAATCTCTTTAGGTTCGGATGAGTTTATTTGGGCTGGTTTCTCTATCACTCTTCCTACTATATTTGAATTATAGAACACTAGATCCAGTTTCAAGTCCTCTAACTTACCTTTCAATTTAACTACTTTAGTTTTGAGAGAAAGAATCTTGACCTTATCAGCGGACGAAGCTTTTTGAGCCAAAGTTGCCTCTCTTTTCAGAGTTTTAATCTTTAATTTGAGCGATTTGATTTTAGCAGAATATTTGGCTTCAAGCTCATGTTGACTTTCAGAATAAGACTTCCGTTCAGAAATGAGTTGGGATCTAACTTTAGTACTGGATGCATTTGACTGACTAATCTTATTTCTAATATCAGCATAAGTTTGCTGAAACTCCTTTTCTTGCTCTGAATACTTAGCTAACAACTTCTCGCTAAGATCATTAATTTTAGTTTTAGATCTAAGAGCAGAATATAAATTTTCTTTAGGCTCTTGCTCATATGCATCACCAAGTCATTGTTCGCCTTCCTAAAGGAACCATCACCTTTATTATTGATATCTTTCAAGGTATACACATTGGTCATAGCCTTTTTTCAGCTTAGTTACTAGTATATTAAAAAATATGTGATTGAAAATTTTTTACTTGGCAAATTTTTTAGACTGAATATATCGAATACACCAAATGAACTGAATATACTGAATGAACTGAATATATCGAATGAACTAAATGAACTAAATCTACTGAAAATATATTGATATTACTGAATATATACCAAAAATATATTGAAAATATACCGGTAATTTTTCAAAAGATTTTTTGTCTATTTGTAAAAAATGCTTCAATATTTGCGTTCAGATGCGACCCCTATCTGCTAAAGATATCCAAGATATTATTAAAGCTAAAAATTCAACAAAGCAGGCATCAGAAGTCATAGCTAAGAAATACAAGATATCAACACAGCGGGTGTATCAAATTTGGAAAAGAGCTCACCCACGAATAGACCCTAAAGATATAAAATTACTATCAGAAGAACCTGGTTCATATCAGCAAGCGGATCCTGTGGAATGCAATGTTATTTCTGGAAGTAAGGTAAAAAAAACTGGAGGAAAGAAACCCAAGTTCAAGTCTGTTAGAATCTCTGAACCATCTATTATCCAGAATCAGCCAACGCCTACAAGCCCGAAGGGTTCAGAAGGTTTAAATATTAGCAGAGAATCTGAATGCATTTTATGAAAAAGAAGATAAGAGAGACAAAAAAAATAAAGCAGAGATGAATAGACGTCTAGCCATGTAGAAGATATTTCCCATTTAGTTTATCATAGCATACTAATAATTTCTCACATAATTCGTTAAGATCCTCTTTAGACTTAAAAGCGCTATAGCATTTTTTCAAGTTCCTCATAACTCACTTTTTTTTTAATGTGCCATTTTCGCTTAAATCCTGCGAAATACAGTCTGGGATCGAGGAATCATCACATTCAGGAGTAGTGGTCACGCAATTCATCTCAAGCTTATTCTTGACCTTATGCATAGTGACCGGAATGATTATATCCACTCCATTATAAGGAATCTTCAACTCATCTTTGTCTCAATTAATTGCATATTTATATTTCTTAAGAAGAGGGTTTGAAAATATCAGTATTAGCTTAGAGTATTTTACGACTATAAAATCTTTATATATAGTAAATCCTAGAGCTAAGATTATCGATAAATTGTGAATGACTCCAATAGATTCAACTGGCACAGTAGCAATACCACTAAGATCATATTTTATGGATTTGTCGATTCCATATTCTACACGTTCGACAATATCAGGTGTTATAATGAGAAGTTCGGCACAAGAGTCCAGTGCCATAGCTGGAATTTTAAGATGCTTAATCTTGCATTTTATAGGTGCAATGCTTGTGGTAGGCTCCTTCTTTTTGACGAAATCTATCTCTATGTGTCCATCCAAAATATCCTCTTTATCTAAATCTTGAGCTAAGATAGGTATACACTTTTTAGCTTGCTGAATTATGAACGGAAGACAATTCTCAAATTCGATCTGAATGATTTTGCAGATAGTTTCTTCTAAAGTAACCCGCTTAGTACCTTGGTTATCTTTCTCTGATAAGGTATTATGTGTAGAAGATTTATTAAAATCTTGCTTTACCTTACGAAATTCAGATTTACTAGAAACCTTAGACTTTGAGGATTTATCGGGATACTTACGTTACTCAGCATAATTCACTTTTTTTTCCATTTCCATGATTTATGAAAATATTCATATCACGATTTTCAGAGTTTGAACCGGCTGACGAATTATCAGAGTTATAATCATTGTCCTTAGGTTTTGATGTATCATCATCAGAAAAAATGGGATCAGACTGATCATTTACTGTAGCTATATGAACTCGACCACTTCTGGATTTAGAATCTTTAGTGAGTTTAGCCAATAAGGCTTCAATTTATCCTAATCTTTTTTCTAATCCTCCAAAAGTTGAGGACTCCGAGCGTTGACGCTGAGGTGTTTTGGCATCTCTGGTATCTTTTCTAGCAAATTTGGCTAAGTGGGCTTCAATTCATTCTAATCTTTTTTCTAATCCTCCATTATTATAGTCTGAGAATTCTGAACACTGAGCTGATTTAGTATCTATAGTATCTTCTCTTACGAGTTTGGTGAGTTTAGCTAAATTAATTTCGATTACTCCTAATCTTTTTTCCAATTCTTGATTAATATAACTATCAAAGATTGAAGCATTATTTGAATTAACTACATTTTCTGATAGCTGTAAATGTTAGGCAAGTTTAGAATACACCTGCATTGATTTCGCTAACTGTACCTCTAAAGAAACTATTTTGGAATTTAACTTTTCAAAATCAGCTGAAGAAGCTCCCTGATAATTGACTTGAGGTTGGATTTAGTTCTGGAAAAACATATTTGGTCTAACTTGACATTCTACCCAACACTTCCTGAGATCAGCAAAGAAATTATCCACAGTTTAGTTACCAGGGTTACCAGCGCCTCTTATGGTCATATAAATTTTCACATTATTACGAAGATCCAGAGGTAAATGAGTATATAATGCTAGTAATATCTGATCATCTGCAAAACCTACTATATGTTTTCAGATTTGAGATTCGTAAACATTAGGAGAATCAGCTGTGTTAAATCTTTCTTGTATTAGTGATTGTAAAACTAATTCTGTATTTTCAGCCATTACTTCTCGATATTTATGCTGAAGCTAAATCATAAATGTGACAGGTGTATTGATAGGGGGATTACCATTTATATAGGGATCATTTGCTGGTACTGGAGAAAATTTATCTCCATTTTAGATTTTAAGATATCACATTTCTGAACATCAATAAAGTGTTTGCATTAGCATTATTGGCGGTCATGATTACGGCTCTAGCAGATTCATAAATATTAATATTTTTTGTATATACTTATCTGGTGTTTCTTTACCTGTATAGTTAGGAATTTGCCTAAAAGATGGAGCTGGCATCTGATAAATTTCATGAATAGCAGCCATATGTTGTATGTTAGGTGGGTTATTTTGTAATGCCAAAATTTGTCCCTGCAAATTTAAAATATTTTGGTCTCTTTGCCTAATCACTAACTGAAAAACAAACTTTTTACATAGCAATTCACCAATACAGGTTTGTTTTCTTGCTATAATAATTAACATCCTATTTACCTAGTTTTGAACATTAGTCTGCAACTGTCAGATATTTTGCTGAAGACGGTTAGTATCTCGCTGATACAATAGCTGTTTAGCAAATTTTTTTCACAATAATCCTTGGACATGCTTATTTTTATCCTGATAAGAAAACATTTAGTGACAGAATTATTTTCTTTCATTATTATAGGCCAACATAGTCAAGTCCTGCTCTCATTGAGCATTGTCTTTTTTCCTCGTAGTTCTTTTCACTTGAGCTCAGGATTCGTCTAATAACTGCTGGGATCGCAGATTCTCATTTCTCATATCCCTCAACTGTTATATAAGAACCCGTTCCCGCTCATTTATTTCATTTAATAAATTCTGAAATTGATCCCGCTTAGTTGTGATATTTTGCAAAGTAACCTGAATAGTATTTAATGAGCTTCTAATACTATCTATAACATTGGTGGGATTCTGTATAGGCGTACTAACTCCTTTAATGTGATTTTCAATTTGATCTAATCCTCCATTAATATTTGCAATAAGATCAGCCGTTGCCATATCCAAAGTATTTATTGAGTTTTTTTATCTATGAGAACCCAGATTCTTGCTTTAAGCTTCTCGACCTTTTCTTTCAACCTTAAAATATGGATATCTTGAGAAGTACTAGTATTACCTTTATGTCTTAAATCCTACTGTAAGACCCTAAGCTGTTTTCGCAAATCAGATATTTCTGATTTAAATTTCTCTATCTCTTTCTCGTGGACTATGATAGTATTATCCTGTAATGAGATAGTTTGATAATATTGCTCAAGCTTCTTTACAAGAGAGTAAATTTTTCTCTCATTACTCTTATTAATAGAAATCTCATTTTGAAACTCACTACGAATCTCCTGGTTCATATTTAAGAGTTGTAAATACGTTGGATCAAATGTTGACATGATATTATTCAAGCATGATATATAGAACTATCATATAATTGTGTTTAAGAATGAGTCAACCGCAGATTGTAATAAATCCCGATAAAGAGCTTCGTATAGTCTGTAAACTTCTGTTTTATAATATACCTAGCTTTTATACCAATGCCAAAAACCTATATAATGCATGTCAGAAGGAAGGATATTCTTTTAAATTGCGGAATATTGCAAAGTGGTTAGTGTATCAATATATCTATCAAATTTATCGACAACCACTACCATGTAAAGCTGAAGCAAGTTTTCAAAGATTAAGATTTCAAACAAGGTTCAGCAGTGTGACATTCTGCTTCACATTCACGATGATCAGGATGGTAGAAGGATATTTGTTTGTACTTTTTTAATCATAGATGTAGCAATACATTTTAAGAATGCACACTTAATAACATCAAGAAATAATTTAAAAATCTGAAATACAGTAAAAGAAATATTTGAGGATCCTTCTAATCCTCTCACATAGCCAGCATTATTAATGACTGATGGTGATGTCTCATTTCAGGATGCATTTTTTTGAGGGATGTAATAATACAATGTCCCAATATGTGTTATTGACCTTTATAGTTTTGAGAGCTTGGCTTTGATTAAAGCGTTTAAGAAAAGAATAGCAGAATTAATATATAAAGTCCAATATGCTATAGAGGACGATTAACTGACGGAGAGCGATCAAGACTATAGAAAAAAATTCTTAAGAAATATATTGATTATTTGAATAACAGTAAGACATATCTTATTGGGATGTCTCCAGCTCGTGCTATGACTTTAGAAGAAGTTGAATCAAAACCTTCTAGGAAAGCTAAGTATGCAATTGGAAAAGATGAGAAGATAAAGTTACAAAAGGTACAGTAGTTAGATATTTGTTAAAACCAGGTGAATTAGAAGAGAACCATAGGCATAGGTTCTTTCCAATAACAACTCTTTTTATCTTATAGACACGTAAGCTCCAATATAGATCAGTTGCTCTGCCACAGCCAATCTTATACTATCTTGAAAATGAACCTATTGAATCTACTGCTTATTTGATGAGACGAAATCCTAAAAGACCTTTCAAATTTGAGGAACTCCAAGTAATTGAGAAACCCGATAAGATCAAGTATCCACCTGATGTATTTATATAGAAATACCACAATTCTAGATTTATTTACTTCACTCAAATTGCCGATAACGAGCTAATAAAAGCATATGAATATGCTGAGAAACGTGGTGAACAATGCTTAGGTAAAACTGGTTAAAGAGAAGATCTTGACATCTTTCTTTAGTCTTGCGAAAGTGGATCATACCAATGAGAATATCCATTAAAATATATTGTGAAAAAATTCGAATGGTGCTCTTTATGTCACCATACTTGAGAAAGGATATGCTGATACATTTTTGAGAATCTGCTAGGTAAGAAGTTCCTATCACGTAGGCCTAATTTTTTGAATAGGATGCAATTAGATGGTTATAATGAAGAATTAAAATTGGCTTTTGAATATCATAGATCCTAATACTATAGTCTTAATTAATGTTTCATAAGAGAGGCCAGATAGATTTAGATAAACAAAAATCCTGAGATCAAAAAAAGTGAGACATATGTAAGCAAGAAAGTATATATCTTATCTCGGTGTCCTACATATGTGACCTTTTTCCCTACATCAGGTATACGCTAATCGAAAAGGGATATTTAGATGATGCAAGTAGGTAAACCAATCTATTGGGCAGGCATTTATTACCAGAACTTGAGAAATTGTTACATTATTTTTTAATATAATAATTAATTAGATCAAATCATGAAATACGTAATATTCGTAGTAAACGAAGTCAAGCCCTCGAAAAAATATCAGGGTGATCCTCATGCACCGGTATAGCCTTTTCAAATTATAGTTGTAGGGTTAGCAATTCGGGTAAAATGAATATGATTCTAAACCTGCTGGTAATGAACAAATTTTACTATATTTTTGGGAAAAAAAGAGTTCTAAAATAGGTGAGCGCAATGTTAAATGCGATAATGTGATACTTTGTGACCACCATCTTAACAAGCCTAAATATGGAATTGTTTGAAACTTTTATAAATATCTTGCGCAAGATAAATTCAAGCCATACTATAAAAATATCACATTCTCTACACTCACTCCTGATAAAATTTCAGACCCAAAAAAGTTCAATATTAAAAGAAGTAAACTAACAATATTTAAGAATGTCTACTCAGACCCTCTAGCTATACAGAAAAAAATTATTTCATATTTTAGTAGAGGTCACCACGAGAATATTTTTTCTATTTATATCTCACAAAAATTTTACAGAATTTCTACGGATATTTGTGAAAATGCAATGCATATTGTATTCTTTAGTGGTGGAGGTTCAACCTGAAAACTTGCTAACATTATAAGTCCTTATACGGATGCTAATCTGCACAAACTTCAAAGGTCATCGATGGTTATTTGAAACAAAAGGAATTTGTGATCATTGATATAAATAAATCGAAATCTGGATCCTTTTCATTTCGATGGGACACTCCGTTCAATTTGGAAAAGAAAATCAAATTATTGGGCAATACAATCGCATTTGGACTTTGAAAAAAAATATCAATCTCATTCTACAAAAATTCAAAAATTTAATGTAAAAATATAAATTATTGCGAAAACACTAATAGAATACCTTTGAAGAGCGATTGTTATCTTTCTGTGGATGATGTTAATGTATCTTTACTGTCTTTATCCGTATGGGTAGCTTTCCTCTTGGAATTTTTCCTATCCAATAAAATACTCAACTTTGTCTTGTTTAAGATAACTTAAGCCTCATTTCCGACTAAGGATTGATCCAAACCAAATTGCATCTGCAAACAGTAAGAAACAGTTAGTATAGTTCATATGCACCAATATTCAAGTTAAACTGATAAATACCTCAGCTTGATTCATTTTCTTTTCTATTAACTGTTTTTCTTTCTCAATTTTCTCAAGCTTGACGTCACACCAGAAAGACTTAGTAGATTCTTATTGAGCCTGGGACTTAAAAAAGTAGAAGTGAATTACAGTCTGCTAACTTATTTCAATATATTCAAGGTGAAACATTTGGGAACTATGAATGAACGAGTTGTTCTTAGCACTGAGACGAGTTGTTCTTGGCCTTACCGCAGATTTAAAAAGAAGCCTACCAGAGGAAGTTTCATAACTAGTCTCCATAGTTAACCTAACGCGTTGTGAGGTTACTTAGGCGGTTGTTTTAACAGCGTCTAACTTCTTTTCTATTCCTTCACCACTTTGTGTGTCAATGTGTGTCAATAATAAACCTAACTAGACTAACCTTTAGCTCACCATCTTTGTTAAGGATGGAGGCCACCTTCCTCTAATTTTCATCTGCATTTTCTGCAACGAATGAAACGAACTTTGATACAATAGTATGCTCGACCACTCTATTAAACGAGAAATCATCTTTTTTCTTACGGAACTTCAGGATGGAGAGAAGGGAGAAATCATCGGGGTTCAAATCATTTTGCCAACCTTCAAAATATAGCGGAGTAAAAAAAGACAAAAAGGTGCAAAAAAGTCAAAATTTTTCTAAAGTAACTGTATCTTTACCTTTTTGTCTAAATCAAGAGGCATACAGTGGTTTTGTCAGGTTATCAGGTTACTTTATATTGATTCGGATAGAAAATATAAATATAAAAAAAATCTCGTCCTACAACATTTTTATAGACGCGTACTATAAGACACGTTTTATGACTATTTTACGGCAATATCTGCAGGTGATACACTGTATATTACACTAGGCGATCACTGTCTCAATTGAATTATGCTGAGAATTGAAAGATATTAAGTCTATTACTCTATCTCCTTTCTTGCATTTTTTCGCACAGAATCAAAATATGCTTCAGCAAGGTCGCCCAAACTAGTCTTGCTAGAATTGACAGGCATATTAGATTGATCACTCCAAAGATAGAGTGGTTGCATCTTTCGGCTATTGTTCATGACCTGATAAAATCCCTTCTGTCATTGAGAATTTAAAAGAGCATGTTTCTGCTCGGTATTTTTTGCTATAGCTAATCTATCAGATAATTGGCATCTCTTATGCTTTGAATAACTTATATAATCATAAAATTGATCTAGCAGAACATGATAAGGTCTATATAATCCATTAATAGAATACCATATATCCAAGTTTACAGTACAACAAATTTTTCTACCAGGCATGTTAAGAAACTTCTTTTCCCTAGAAGTGTTATTATTTCTAACCGCCTTCTAAACTTGTTTTGCTAATGAAACAGGCCACTTCTTATAATTTCTATAAGCTCTTTGGATAAGCCGAACACTTCCATCTTCAGTTTTAGCTTTAGAGTATTCATTATCCTAATGATATTTCAACAAGTCCTTGGATTTAATCTCATATCCATATCTGCGTCATCTGCTAAAATATGTTTTTTTTGGTTTTACATCAGTGATCTTTACCAATTTTCAGCAATCGAAGCAAATAGTAATTTGACTTTTATGGATCATAGGTCTGTAATATCCATCATCTCTCACCTTACCTTCGCCAAATCCTGCATAAAGACAGTGCACATGATAAACGCTCCAATATTTCTCAGCTAACAGTGTTCGCACAGTATCTCTTACTCAAACAGCCTATTGCTGTGGAGTTTCACATAATCTAATAATTGATAAATAATCATATAGTTTTTCTGTTTTGATTATTTTTTCAAAATCAATACCATATCCATAATTTCTCATATATGCGCTAATATATCTCATATCATATCCAGGACGGAGATTGATAGGTTTAGGTACGGTTTTATTAAAACTTCATTTATAATAATACTAGTAATTTCTCTAGACATATTTATTAGTAAATTAGTGATTTATAGCAATTTCAGAGTTTTATAGTGTTTTTAATGAATTTTAATGATTAAGAGATTTCAGTGATTTATAGCAGTTTATAACAAGTATATTATAATAAAATATCAGATTCATTTTTTATTCGAGACTGGCTGTGTATATGCAAATTATTTTGCAGATCTCTAATGATTTATTTATTCGATAAGCAGTCATACAGCATTTACAGATACATATGAATTAAAAAAGGAGAAAAGCCTAATATAGAAATAATTTTATTTATTTTATTGTTTTAACTGCATCATACTTTACAATACTACGTATAAAAAATCTACATTTGAAAGTCTATAAAGACCAAAATATAAGTGTTGAGGGTGTCCTAGCGTTAAGACAGTATTACTTGACTGTAGCACAGTAATAACAGTTATTCCTCAAAATTTTTTATGATGTATGTGACCTCACTTCTCGTTAAATCCAAAAAACTATATGCAGTAAAAGACTTGATATGAAGAATCTTATCTTCCCCTATCGCGCTAAAGATGTCATAAATTTTTCTGGCTGTATCTGTTCTCTTGCGTATCATACCATTATTTGCATTTTTTGGAAGTTTTTCCTTAATTTCTTTGTTCAGCTTTGTATGTGCCGTTTGTGGAGAATTGCTTTGCAAAAGTATAGCTAATTGTTCTGATAAGGCTTTTCCAAATCGAAAATAGAAACAAACTAAATCTCTAATAGTCCGATTCCTATTTTTTTCTGCATCATCAATCTTATAATATAATTTATGAAATTGATTCGAAACTTTTCTCATGTTAGAATCTTCAGGAGATGCACCAATTGATACTTCACTAGCTGAGCGGATGGACAGCTCACAAATTATGGTTTGTGCTTTTATACCTCTAGTAGATTTACGCAAATCATCTTTTCTCTTCCTTTTTTTAGATGCTCCATTGAAAGTAAGTGAAATATAATATCTTTCTTTTTCAAGATCATCAATTGACGGGCATTTGGGACACAGCTTACTTTTATTACTAATGCATTCGAAATGAGTCTTATGTCTGTATGATAGCAGTACGACTGGTGTAGATACAGAAGCATCAAGCCTTAATAGAGGCACTTTAGAAATTATTTCAGAACACTTATTGCAAGCTTTCTCAAACAGATCATCATCATCATCAAATTCAAGATCTTCTAAAAGCAATAATAGATCACTATCTTCCTTCATGTCATATAAGCAATATAATGTTCCTCTCTTATTAGTTCCTCTCATATAAGTCTGGTGGACCATATCACTACAAATGTTTAACATGAAGAATTTAGGTGGGTCTTCTGTTAAAATGGGAGTATCATATTCCATACATGGCCCATAATCTGGAATAGCTTCATTAGATTTAATCAACAAAAAATCTGACTCTTCATGAAGAATATCATCTGGGAGGTGTTTCAATATATATAATACGAGTAATTTTAAGACTTTATTGCATTTTGGTTGTACTTCATAAATATCTCTACTTTGGGTAAAAGTGTTTATAATACCTTCCGTATTGATATCATCAGTGGTGATCTCTGTCACATCAAATGGAACTCCTGTATTAGCTGAGCTCTCTTGGTTCTCCATGGTATCGTTTTCCAAAAAAATAACTATATAATTTCTTGCTTTTTTATAGCCCTAGTAGTGTTGCTGGAGTAAGATATTTCCAGATTTTCATTAGCAATTACGCATAGCATTTCATCATTCATTAATCTCCTTGCAAATCGCCTCCCTTGTACCTTTAGTACTGTGGGAAATAAGCTAACTGTTTTATGAAATATGTTTAGGGATTAATGTATAGAAATAATAGGAAAGTTTTTCTCCTGAAAAATCTTTGATCGAAGGAGCCGGGATGATTTCATAATTAGCATAGATATCTCCAATCCTATATGCGAAATAATAATTGCCAAAAAAATTATCTTTATTCAAATATTGTTTTGTTAATATAATATTAACGTGAATCAGAAAGAGATATGATACAAAAATAAATGCAAATCAAGCTGAAAAAAATCATGCGAAAAATATATGCCAATCTTACATCACACAACCCCTATTCTTTGGCAAGAATTTTACCAATATCTTCTGCGCATTTCAGGTGATCAGTCTCACATGATGGAGTTTTCGTCTATGCTTTTACAGATACTATTGGGATGTCAGGATTAAGAGCTTCTCTGCATTTGAGCCAATAAATTTGTTCTCCGTAATATTCACCAGTATCCCATTCACCTCTTATATCATTCTATATACTTTTTTCTTTATGCTCTCCATTACATAATGGACAGAGTGTTGAACTATTAAGATTAAATCACTTACCAAGTTTACTATTATCGCTTAAAGATAGAGAAGGAAAATGCTCTAACACTAATCCAATAATATATTTTTGTTTCTCTTTGGGGTTTTCAAGTAAAATAGAAATCGAAAGTCTGGATTTGTTAGATTTATTTATCTGACTAGAAGAAGTTGTGGATGATATACTTACTTCAGCTTTAGGCAAATTGACTAGATCAATTTTAGAGGAATCATCTGAAGAATTAGAGATATGTGTTAAAGGAATAGGTGTAATTGAGACACTTACCTCAGCTGAATCTAAGCTTTCCTCTTGCGCCTCTGATGAATTACTTTGACCGTCATCTTGTTTTCCATCCTTGGGATCATCAGTGAATTCCATATTGGATTTTTGGTAAAGTGGTCTATGACTCTTTGAATTTCTTCGTTAGTAAATTTTGAAATAGTGTTCGCACTATATGTTTTTATGTATTTGACCTTATCTAATCCTATTTTTTCAGTTAATCTGTAAATCTTTCTAGCTCTTTCAATTTTCTTATATAGAGTAGAACGCTTAGTATCAGGATTCTGCGTAAGTATAAAATTATAAATTAATCCTTTGGCCTTTTTCATGCTTACTCTATCTCTAGCCATGATTTCATCAATACTTTTATTAAATGCTATAATAAAATTACTTTAGTATAAAATTTCCACCTGATTAGCTTTTATCGATATATCTTCTGCATCATAAGCTTTTTCATATAAATTAGCTATATTTTATAAGATATCTGATTTTCCTTGATCTGAGATTAGTGAAATTCTTTCATATACATGAAAGGATATGGAGTCATGCGAAATATCTCTCAGCTAATTCTAGATAGATGCGTTACAGCTGATACTAGTAGATATTTCTTTAATTAAGTCTTCACAGGCTGAAGCACCCTGCTTATTCTTTCGTTCATAGCAGTTAGATGTAGTATTCTGAGAAATCAAAGGTGTCTCCTAGATAGCTGATTCTCGCTGAAGTTTCTTCTCTTTATTGCATTTCCTAATTTCGTTATCAACGCTTTCTTATGCATCTTGTTTAAGAAAGTATCTGTCTCTTTTTCCTCCAATGACTTAGTTTCTATGCAAATAGGTATGTCAGAATTCTCGACAGAACTAATACTAGCTAAAAATTGTTTGATCTCCTTGATATCATCATCCAATTTAATAATAAGGGTGGCCTTTTCTTCATCTCTCTGTTCTAGATTTGTGAATCTAGCTTCATATTCTTCCAAAGCAAGCTTTAACTTCACATTCTCAACCTTGACTTCAGCATTCTCCTTCTTAAGTTTAGTAATCTCAGTTAAGAGCTTTGAATTTATTTCTCTCAACGAATCAATCTCAGATTGCATGTTTGATAATATTTTTTACATAAAATGAAATAATTCAAAAGTTCAAATTAGTATAATAATAGATAAAAAATCATGTGATTTTTCTTGACCTGAGGTCAGCAAAATTTGCCAAGAAAAATTTTTTATTATTACATGTAAAAAATAAATACAAATATTCAGGACTTTGCTCAGGATACATGATATCTATGCTAATTACGGCTAATTATTTTTTTGAACAATAATCCTCTATTCTAAGCCTCTTCCTTTTTGGTTCTTCCTCTACACATGCCTTATCTTTTAACAAACCCATAATAATGCCCAAAATCTTTCTCACATTCTTACACAATGACTGGTATTCTTCTGAGTTTGAGTCTAAAACTTTCTTTATAAATTTGGTCAAATACACAGTATCACTTGCCTTAGATATTTTTCTGGGGCTATATAGAAGTAAATACTAGTCCTGACCTGATGTGATGATACCATAGAGGTAATCAAAATTATCATCATCGCCTCGCTTTCTCTTCCTCTTATTCGTCTCACATGCACTCTTAAGCTGTTTGATGTTCTGAGCAAAGCCTACAGGAACCTTATGTTATTTATCCTCTGTGATATTGATAAGGTCTTCGACCTCCTACTCTCATATTTACATAGTTTGTATTAGTGATAAGTTAATTAACATAATTGCAATAAGCTTGAGTAACAAAAAATTTTACCTTAATTGCATAATCAACTCAGCTTCAATTTTCTTCGCCAACTATTCCATACTGAGGACGTATGCTAAGCTCCTTGTTTATTATATTCATGACAATATGGATGGAAGCATGAAGAAGTGCTACTACATACTCATTATACATAGCCTCTACGCTGTCTAGCTGTAAAGTTCCATAGGAACACAATCTACCCAAAATTTCTTTCATGCAACGCTTGAAGATCTCATTATCATCTTGAATCTCGTGAATTTGCAGTTCAAACAAAGGGATGGAATCTATATCATCAGAGTCGAGACTATATTCTGCTAACACCTCACTCAAGCTAAGGTATGAGGAGAATGCACGCTTTGGCTTTTCTTTGAGAGTCTTAGCTTCTTTTGTGAGAAGTGTTGCTGTTCACCTTTAAATTCATAACTATATAATTTTCTTCGGTCATAGCAAGAAAGGAGAAGCCAGTAATCTTTTCATTGCGAAGTATTCCCAAGTCATCGTCATCGAGCTTGAGGTTCTGTTCTTTCAAAAAATCGATAAGGGTTTCTATATCTCAGTTTTCAACCAAGTAAGAGTTGTGTTCAGCTTAGATATAGCGTTTTTATATGGTTATTAGGCTTGGACAAAAAAAAATAGTGTTACTTTTCGGAGTGAGATAAAATTCTGGGATGGGAAAAAACAAGCGCTAATATATATTTTATGTCGCATAGGTATTACATCATTACATGTGACACATTTTTCATGTTCTGGTAAAATAATACTTTATTTATGAAATAAATCATTGCCAGAAGTCAGCCTAAAATACATAAAAATTGTGACTATATTGCTGATACATGTTGTGAATAAAAAACAGATAAAAGTTTTCTAACAATTTATTAGAGAAAATTTTGGGGGTGGTGGAATGTACAACGACTGTTAGATTACTATCATCAACAGTATCAAAATAATTAAGAAGTGTGTCCTTCCTATCCATTAGATTTTTGGATGTACGTTATTTTATAGAGATCAAAGTGAGTAGTATTAATTTCTCCTGTGACGTAGTTTTTGAGTCTATCAATACCGCAAGTCTGAAAAGTACTGACTACGAATTTATTATTACTATTTTTAATGGTAACTTCTAAGTAATTAGTATTCATCATCTTGTTTTCCTAAATTATAAGGCCTATAGTGAGAAAAACATTTCGCTTCCATACATAATTTCTGGCATATACATACCTTATTTTTTGTGTTATTTTATGGGAATGTTTTTTGCAAAAAGTTGGCTAAACTTCCATATACCCCTACATGCTTTATATCTTACTAAGAAAAAGTTAAGAAGATAAAAAAATAATGATTAGCATTATCGTATGATGCCAAAAAAAGCATATGTAAACGGAATCCTCATACCTCTACTTAGTTTTATGCCTGGTAATCTCGAAATTGCAAGTCCCTCAGCCTTTCATAAAATATGCTTTTGTCAGCACTATTTGCTTTTAGGGTAAGTCCTATGTTGCAATTAGACGCTCTTTCATATTTTTCTCATGTTTGTTTGAAAAAAATAAAGAATAAAGATTAATATATTTTCTTTTTGAATATATATGCAAGATTAATATTATACGAACCCTGTCTAGTGATTGCCTATTTTTGTCGTACATGAGTACATGTATTAAGGCTCAGCAAATTCTTCTGAGCTGGTGATCACTTCTTCAGACTAGTTAGATCGGTAGAGTACTAAACCATTCTGGGGCTAGTATTCTTTCACCAGCTCTATATCATCGGCACATCTGAGATAGAACTGAATTCTGATGGAAAAATCTGACATGTTGTCCCATTTCAGTTCTGTTCAAATTTGAAAATTTGAAGCATTAGCTAAAATGGATCGTGCTAAATTCTGATGAGCAGTACTGGCCTGTCTAAGATAATCACTGAATGCGAAAATAAGATCAGGGTTGGTCACATTGTTGAAATTCTCAACATAAATATTTGGATTTAGCTGATCTATAGCTTCTTTGCTAATATTATCGTACCCTTCAGATTAAGGTATTTTAAATTAAGACATGAACAAGCAATTTCCTTGATAATCTCATTAGTAACTTCGTAATAACTAAGGTTGAGATGTTGGAGCCCTGAGCAGAAACGAATAATACCGCAAATTGATAGTTCAGTAATCTCTGTACGATAAGCAATATTTAAATATTCTAATTTATGGCATGACTGCGTGATTCTCCATAGACCTCCGTTATCTACTTCTCGAACATGAAAGATCCTATAACCATCTGATTGATTATTGCACAAATTGAGATACTTCAAATTTGAATATGAATCTGCTATTAGTTCTAATACTCTATTACTAAATCCTATGCTAATTTTGAAATCCAAATGAATTATATTTGGACATGAATACACAATGCTTATGATTTTTTCATCCCGAAGTGAATGGTAGTAAGAAATTTCAAGGTGAGTTACATCTGAATAATAAACTGGCTTTTGCTTCCTGTGTACTAATTTTATGAATTTCTTCAATTGAGAGCGGTCATCTTTACAGTAATTATAATCATTCAAAAAAGATTGCTTGAGATAAAAGTCATTTTCCTTTAACTCAATGTGTTTCTATAAAATAGGAGCATCACATCTGTACCAAGGCCAGCAAACAAATAGAGTAGGATATAGTGACTTATCTATCACTAAGAAATATAAAATTTGTTCTAATAGTTCTGGTATATATTAAAAATACTTGTATGTGTTATAAATAATATATGCTGTATCTTTAATCGAAAAATAAATTTTCTGAGCTGGATTAGACTTCTAGATATTCACTCAGCTCAAAGTAATCGAATACGCCTACAACTCTATCCTGTCTTATATTCTTGACAGTGATAAAGCCAGTGGCCCTATCATATGTGTATTCATATTTGACTAGATTGCATAATGGCAAATACTGCATAAGGTTAGTAGTGAACTTACCTATTATCTTGCATCATTTATTCCTCAAATTTTTAGCCATACTTAATAATTTATCTGATTCAATTATCTTTGATCAAAAAATATGTAAAGTGTCTGATTCATCTCTTTAAACTACCACTCGCTTAACCTTTCTTGCTTGTGCCTTCCTTCATTGCTTATGAAAAACATCCTTTTTTCTCTTATCTGATACCTAATGGGACCTTTTAATTATCTCATCTGAATCAGAATCTTCAGAGGATTCAGACAAATAGAAGAAACAGCATGAAGCCTTACCTTTTTTACCAATCAGTGAAGGAACTTTTTCTTGTATTAAGTCGACTACAGTCTCCCTATCTACATATTCGTCTAGATCTTCCAATTCAGCTTCCAATAAATTGACCTTCCTTTTAATAATCTTCTAGTCTTTTTTCTAATGCTCAAATCTATCCAAAAAGTGCTTTATATGCTCTTACATTCTGCTCATCCAGTTTAAATAACTGGGCTGTTTTTTCTGTACGTCTGATAACTTTCTGCTTGCTAAGTGCACTATCAAATGAATGCTTTTGATCGGGTACCATTTTCGTGATATATTCTATATGCTATATCTTGTCTCGAACGAAAAAACAAAATTAATAAATGATATCAGACTGATAAATCAGTCCTCCTGACCCTATAACCCTTATACAGTCACACCTCGATATAACGAAGTTACTGATCCAGCCGATCAGGACTTCATTATAAGAATCTTCGTTAACGTTATAACAAATTATGCGGTATGTATAACGAATAATTTGTTATAGCATTAACGAATTATTCGTTATAGTAGATGATTACTGATTTCATTACACAAATATAATTTTACTATTTCTAGAAATATTTTCACGTTATTAATCATTGAACAGCAGTTTTATTAATTTAATTAATTTAAAATTTTTTTTTAAAAAAA
>CAJVPQ010001177.1:0-19900 GCA_910591825.1 Funneliformis caledonium
TCCATATCATTTCGCATACAATTTTTTTTACAGAAAAAGCAAAAGAAAAATAACAAAATAAATTAGAGTTTTAAATTAAATCAAATATAATATATTATTTATTAAATAATTTAAATAATTTGATCAAATTAGATTAGATTAGGTCAGATCAGGTTGAGTTCAGGTAACTTGATTGACCCAACTTGAATTGACCTGTTCGGAGTTCTAGTAAGAAGTATTTCAAATTTTTTTTATTTTTTTAAATAAAAGTTTTAAATTAATTTTAAAATAAAAAGGATTATCAAAAGTTTCTGAACGCTGTTTTTGAAATGTGATTGATATTGTTATACCTAAAAATTGATATGCAAAAATGATCTGCAAGGCTAAAAAGGATGATTAACCTTGCGTTATATTAAAATCATTTGCAGTACTATAACTAAATTAGATAATTAAATAATTTACATGTCTTATTTCCTAAATTTGGTAGTCTAATTTTATTATATAAATAGGCCTTATTACGTCATACGATATTAATGACATTTATTGCATTTATTTTATTTTTTTTATTATTTTATTTACTTCATTTATGTCATTTATCTATTATATTTATTTTATTTATTTTCTATATTTTATGTATTTTATCATTATTAGTGAATATTTTTATATAAATAGGAGTAATTCATCGATGTAAAAAGGATAAGAACTGTCTTGTCTTGAATAATTCTTTTGATAAATAAACTGTTTAGTATAGATATGCCAACAGAGGCAGTACTAGTCTTTTGTTTGTTAAATAATTATTTGCACGTATTCCACCCAGTTTATCATAATTATCTTTAATATTTTATCTTGTATCTTTATCTTTATTCTTCTGTGTGAAGGAAACCTTCTGCTAAACTGTAATATTGTAGGTGATTTACCCACAATCTAAAAGAACTGGCATAACACTTGGTACCTTCTGCCAGAATTATTTAAACCCCTACATGGTTAATTTTGATCTATTAATACAAAGACAACAATTTCACAGTCGATTGCATACTCTAAGGATAATTAACTTTGCACAATACTCTTTTGATTCTTCTTGCCCCATTTGCTATTCTGAATACTCTGTTGCAAGTACCTCTTAATTCATTAATTTTTGGTATTAGTTCTTTACTGAATTCCCTGTATTGACCTTTACTTCGAATACCAAAAAACAGTTAGAACAGCTAATAAATAGCACGCAAACTGATTCTATTTTAGGACGAATTGAAATTCTAATTCTTAGCATTAGATACATCTAAAACCCAGGTTCTTACATTACCATTTGACAGGACATATACAATGCATTAGTTTTAACCAATGGTTTTCAGCGTGACCCATTTGAAGTTTTATATTAAATAAGCAAAACAGCTCAATCTACAAACACTCAAACAACCACTTCTTTATCTAATACACCATCTGTTTCAACTCGTTCTAATACATCTGACCTACTGGACGGAGAAGATTTCAACCTTGACTTATTATTTTAAATCCAAGTAAACATAGCTAATCAACAGGACATCCAAAATCTTACCACGGCAGTTCAAGGATTGACAGGATTGTTCGCTTCACAAGGATAACCAGCAGCAAACAATGGAGTTTTTCAACTAATCAATAACTTGCAAGCCAATGCTCAAGCAATAAATGGTATTCCTCAATGAAGAGAGATCTGTGTCGTTGACTTGCCTTACTTTTATGGAGGCAACCAAGATCCCATCAGATGACTTGAGAAGTTTACACGTGTCTGCAATGCAAATAGCATTAATGACAACAGAAAAATTGAAGTCGTTCTAGCATACTTGAAAAACTCAGCTTCTACTTAGTGGACTGCCAACTAAGCATTGAATAATGAAAATGCTAATCGCATTGTTGCATAGACAGAAAATAATAATAATACTGACTTTATCCAAAACTTTCCTGCTGCTTTCAGGTCTCAAACATTGATGGAAATCTAGACAACTGAATTGGAAAGGCGTCGACAGCAACCTGGTGAATCCGTGGATGACTATGCTTGTGCTTTATTAGAATTATATCGAAGAGTGAAAACACAAGCCTTCCAATATCCTAATGCAATGAAAGCTAGACGACTTGTCAGTAGATTATTACCTGAATTACATTTGTTAGTAAAACCTTTCAATGATCAAACTTGGAATGATGCACTCAATCGAGCTAAACAATATGAACTTACATATAAAGATACTAATGCAATAGAAGCATATATGAATAAATATGCTAACCCATCAGGAAACACAGGACTACTCAATGCTTTGAATGCAGCCATTGCCAACTTGTCCCAACAAATACAACAAATGAATATTGAAGGAAGAAAATACAATTCAGAATATCGTCAAAACAATTATCAACAACAGAATAATCAGCAAAATAACAACTAACAAAATTGACCTTCACGAAATAATCAATCAGGACCCATTATATGCTTTGATTATGAACAGCCTGGACATATCAGACGAAGTTGTCCAACAAGAATAGTAAATGATTTAAACAATCCAAATAATAACGTAGCTGCTAATAATCTACTAATGCAAAATAATTTAAATCCAGTAAACACAATTGTAGCTAACTTAGCTAATAATATTTTTGCAAATAATAATATCAATCAAAATAATAATATGATAAATGTTCACCAAGCTATGCAACTACTGACTCAGTTGTTGGAACAAGAAAACAACAATAATCAAAATCAGCATTTAAACTAAATGGTGTATCTCTCAAGGGTGAAGGTACGAAACCATTTGAAAGTCCCTCAAATCTTTCTATTTTTGAAATCTATGCCAATAAGAGGAGTCGAGCTAATGATAATAAGGAAGATTTAATTAGAGAAATAGAACGAAAACAAAAAGATTTAGCAAAGAAAAGAGCCCAACAAAAACTAAAAGTAAAGAAAAAACCTCCAGTGCAACCACCCATTGTTAACATGATAAATCCTTATATTATACAGGACCTTTTTGATCAACCTGCCAACATTTCTATTAGACAATTACTTGCTGCCAATTCTAAGTTTACTCAAAGCGTAATGAGATCATTGAGGAAACTAATTACTCATAAAACCAATAAAGGAGAAGGATCAGCTACTCAGGAAAATAATAATCAGGAGGAAAATACAACTGCAGGACCTTCAGGAGCTAAACCTATAGATATGGAAGATGAAGAAGTAGTTGAAGAAAATGATGAATTGCTTGCACCTCAGGAAATGCATAATGTTACAAATTGAAAGTCAACTGCTTTATATTGTCAAGCAATAATTAATAACAAGGAGTTTGCTTTGATAGTTGACTCTGGTTCTTCAGGATGCATTATTTTCTTATAATTTTTGAGAAGACTAGGAAGAGAAGTTGACAAAGCATCTGGAACAGTAATGGTAAATGTTAACGGTGAACGTCGAAAGCCAGTTGGTATAGCACTTGACTTATCCTTATAAATAATAGGACAGATTATTCCCTTTGACACTATTGTAACTGAATTAAATACTTATGATGCAATAGTTGGAAAAGATTGGCTAGAGAAAACCCATGCTGAAATAAGTTATGGAAGTAAACTTATGACGATTCACTGAAAAGGAAAAGAAATACATGTTCCAGTTAAACATAGAACTTTACCATGACAAAATATTGAGGAGACAAGGGAAGACAATGAGGAGTTTGAAGTGAATGAAACTGATGATGAATATAAAATGAATGAAGACGAACAGGATGAGTTATTTTGCTACTCTGAAGAAATTCCAGAAGAAAAAGCAAGCTTAATTTATGCTGAGCTAAAAAGAAATATAAAGAAAAAAGCAATGTCAAAAGAATTCTATTACTAATATAAGGAACTCGATAAAGGAAATTATCACACTGGTGAACTTACAAATGATCAACAGGAAAGGTTCAAAGATTTTATAAAATAATATAAAGACCTTTTTATTTGGAAGGAAAATCAGTTTGAAAAAACCTTTGTGATAAAATATAATATTGATACAGGTGATGCTTTTCAAATTAAGCAAAGGTTTTACAGGACTTCATTTCAAAACCAAGAGTTTATTAAACAGGAAACTCAAAGGCTATTAGGCTCAGAATTGATCCAACCATCAAAAAGTCAATAGACATTTCTAGTAGTTGTTGTAAAAAAGAAAAATGGTAAAAAACGTTTATATGTAGATTACAGAAAGCTGAACAGTGTAACAAAAAAGGATAACTATTCTCTTTTAAGGATCGATGATATGTTGGATACATTAACAGGTTTTCAGTGGTTCACATCCTTGGACTTGTCAAGTGGATTCTGGCAAGTAGAGATGGAAGAAAAGGATCGTGAGAAAATGACCTTCATTACAAGATTTAGAACCTTTGAGTTTACAGTTATACCTTTGGCCTATGTAACGCTCCTGCAACTTTTCAAAGATTAATGGATACAGTTTTAAGAAATATCCTTTGGCAAAACGTAGTAGTATATGTGAATGATATTAACATTGGATCTAAAATATTTGCTAAACATCTTCTCCATTTGGAACAAGTTTTTCTAGGTCTTCGACAATCTGGATTAAAACTAAGTCCAGAAAAATGCTTTTTCTTTAAGAAGAAATTTCCTGTTCTAGGATATATAATTGGACGTGAAGGCATACAAACTGATCCTGAAAAAGTTGCTGCAATCAAAGAATTTCCTATTTCAAAGGACTTGATCCAGTTGAGAGGATTTATTGCACTTGCTTCATATTACAGGAAATTTATAAAAGGATTCTCTACTATCGTTGAATCTCTGAATAGACTTCTCAAAAAGAATGTTTCCTATCGCTGGACGATTGATCAACAAAAAGCATTTGAAAACTTAAAGGATTGTTTAACTTCTCCTCCAATCTTGGCATAACCTGACCTTGACAAACTATATATCTTATATACCGATGCTTCTACTTATACTCTTGGAGCTATTCTATCTCAAAAAGGAGATGACAAAAAAGAACGAATAATAGCTTATGCTAGCAGAACTCTTAACAAACATGAACAAAACTACTCGATTACTGAATTGGAATGTCTCGCTGTAATTTGGTCTATTAAATACTTTCATCATTATTTACATGGACGAAAATTTGTTGTTGTAACTGACCATGCTGCTTTAGTATATCTCAAAAATATGAAAACCCAGTTAACAAACTTGGACGTTGGCTTATGACTTTAAACGAATATAACATGGAAATACTTAATCACTCAGGAAAATCACACATAAACGTAGATACATTAAGTCGAATACAACATTAAGGACTTATTTATTTTTACAACTAACGGGATAAAAACTTAACAGATACCTCTTTTGATAACAGCTTTTTGATTTTAACGGAAATAATGGACTCAGAAACATTTTTGTTTAATTCAATATTTAACAGAATTTTCTATGCCAACACATTTTGACAACAAGCAACAAGCAGCGATAAAACGTAAAGCACAATATTTTATTGTAATCAATAGTCAATTATATAAGTGAAATAAACAGGAACTACAACGATCTCTTAAAGTAGTTCACAAACATGAAGTTAATGACATCTTGTATAATTTACATGAAGATTCTTTAGCAGGATACTTTGCCTTTGAAGAAATCTATAGGAAAGTAAAAATTAGGTATTACTGGCCCCAAATGTATAAGGACGTATGACAATATGTTCAAACATGTGATGCTTGTTAGCGACGAGGTAAAAATAAGCGAACGGAACCTCTACATCCCATTAAAGTTGAACAACTGTTTGATCGAATTGGAATGGATATTGTTGGACCTTTACCAAAAATGAAAAGAGGAAATAAATATATAGTTGTTGCAACTGAATACTTAACGAAGTGGCCAGAAGCAAGAGTAATACCAGATGCAAAAGCAAAGTCAGTTGTTTCTTTCTTTTATGAAGATATCATTTGTAGACATGGTTACCCAAAGGAACTTCTTACCGATCATGAAACACATTTTGTAAATGAAATGTTAAATTCTTTGTGCGATGAACTAAGAGTAAAGCACAAATTATCAACTGCGTACTACTCACAAACAAATGGACTTGTTGAATGTTTCAATCAAACATTATGTGAAACCTTAGCCAAATTTGCAAATGATAATAATGATGACTAGGATACATTCATTCTCTCAACCCTTTTTGCGTACAGGACTAAGCAACATGAAATAACATGACACAAACCTTTTTATTTAATCTATGGAAGAAACGTTACATTGTCAATTGAATTTCAGGTGGAAACACAAAATGTTAAATCATCATCTGATGACGTACAAAATGATTTACTACAGAGAATACAACGAATAACTGGACAAATAAAGGATGACATCAAGGAGACACAAAATAGAATAACAGTGGCACAGCAAAATCAAAAGGAACGCCATAATAAGAATCTGCAATCCAATTACAAATTTGAAGTAGGACAGCTAGTACTAAAATATGAAACCAAGATCAAAGGAAAAAGAAAGTTAGACGATCATTGGACTGGACCTTATTATGTTCATGCAGATTTAGGAAATGGAGTTTACAAATTAAGAACGATAGACAGAAAAATTTTGAAAGTATCAATTAATGATACACGACTGAAACCTTATTACCAGCGACCTCTGCCTAAACCAATGGTGATAATTGAACAATAAAATTGAATATAAAAATCCATTGAAAAACCCTCCCTCACAAGTTGGTAAAAAATGGATACTTTCGACATCTTCTTAACGAATAATGCTCCTTACTAACTCCTTTTGGATGACCTTAAACAAACTAAACCAGTTAACTCATTACTATATCCTCCACCTTATACTGATGAAATGGACACAAAAGAAAATTTTCATTCTATTACAAGAGCAATATTTAGAGCTAAACGAATTCATAATCATATTTCTTTCTTGATTAATGATTTCTACTTAGGCCAATTTCTCGAAACTTTAGAAAATGTGACTACACAAGCAGCTTATATTAAGGAAATAACTCGATATTATTATCTGGCCTCTATTCGAATTTATTATTTTTATAAAGTACTAGGAATATTTCAAATCGCCAGGTCACGAAACTTGACTCTCAATCTAATCTTAAGGCTATTAAAAAATCAATTTAATGAATTAGTTAATGAAGCCTTGAATATTTTTGCGTGAATGCAAAATCTCGAAGGAGAGTGATATTACACCTAAAATTGATATGTAAAAATAATCTGCAAGGCTAAAAAGAATAATCAATCTTGTGTTATATTAAAATGATTTGCAATACTGTAACTAAATTAGATAATTAAATGATTTACATGTGACATTTATTTCATTTTTCTCATTTATTTTATTTACCTCGTTTATGTCATTTATCTATTATATTTATTTTATTTATTTTATCTATTTTCTATATTTTATGTATTTTATCGTTATTAATGAATATTTTTATATAAATAGGAGTAATCCATCGATGTAAAAAAGATAAGAACTGTCTTATCTTGAATAATTCTTTTGATAAATAAACTGTTTAGTACAGACGTGCTGACAGAGATAGTACTAATCTTTATTTGTTAAATAATTATTTGCACGTATTTCATCCAGTTTATCATAATTCTCCTTAATTTCTCATCTCATATCTTTATCTTTACTCTTCTGTGTAAAGGAAACCTTCTGCTAAACTGTGATATCGTAGATGATTTATCCGTGATCTAAAAGAACTGGCATAACAGTATGCTAACACAAATTCAGACGGTAATTGTGACAGAAGGTAGCCAATTAAATATTAGTTTAATAGTACAAAATATAGCCTTTAATACTTATAAAATAAAGTTATAATATAGATTTTTTATTGAATTTTAAAAATTAAATGTTTTATATTGTATAAAAATCATTTGAAAACTTTTGATAACCCTTTGTAGAAATATTAAATTGCTAAACTAGTTTAACTTAAGTTTAGTTTAATACAGCTTTAAGCTTAAGCTTTTTTGAGAAAATAAGCTTCTGAACGATTGAACTTACTATATTAGTTAAATATAGATATATTATATAATTAGATTTAATTTAATTAAACAAATTGATATAAGTTCACTTATTTTATTTTATTATATAATAGATTTTATTGGAGTATTTTTATTTATATTTAATTTGTTTATGTCAATATTATTTGTGATGAAAAATAAATATATATTTGCTGATTATTCAAATAATTTTTAATAATATTTGCTTAATAGAGCTATTTGATAAAACGTGTAATATATATACTTTTTAAGTTCAAATTAACAAATATGTTAAGCAAGCTCAAAGTATGTTTAAAAGAATATTAAAATTAGTTGAAAAAAGCTTGTGCTTATACTCAGTTTAAATATGCTTTATTGAGCTAATTTAACATTCCTATTTTAAAATAAGTTTTATAATAATATAAAGACTTTTAAGTTTTGTTATTATATTATGTCATCTCTAAGCAAACTTTTTTAAAATCAGAATTATTTTTGCAAGTAGTTATTTAAAGTTTAAATAGTAAGCAAAAAATTTTTTTAATATCATTTTCTAAAAAAATACTTTAAACTATATAAATAATATCTAATTTAAATTGATCTGCAATAACCAATCATAGGAAAGTCTGTCTATGAAATCCTACTAATAAAGAACTTAAAAATTATTAGAACTTCAGATTTCACTATTTATAATACTAGTGCTTTCTTATATATCTGGAATGACATTAAACACTTTGAGTGACAATTAATTTTCATATATATAAGCATGTTAGTAAAAAGAAAAAGGGAATGTAAATATTATTAAACTGTTTTGACAAATTGTTTCTTTGATTAGTTTTGAAATTTAATTTAATTGGCTAAACTTTTGTATAATACAAGTAATACAAAAACAATATAAAAAATAGACTGCACAGACTTATTTATTATTTTAAATATTTTTTTATGATACTTTAAATCTCAAAGATGTTAATGCTTATATTCTTTTAAAATAGCTCTATGATTATGCATTATTATATGCCATTAAAATATGATATTTGTTTATTGCATTTATCTGTAAATAAAAGTACTAAGCTAACAATAATGTTTTTATCTTTTTTAGCCTTTTTAGTATTAGCAAAATTACTCTCTCTTCAGATCTTGATCAGTGATAATTATGGTCATATGATAGTATTTTTAATATTAAGATGAATAATGTTATGCCAAATGTATAATTTAACAAATTTAACAGTAAATAAAATACTAGAGATTTCAATGATATCCATTTTAGTTTAGTCTTAAAAATATCATCAAATACTTGTTGTTAACTATAAAGATAATATACTTACTAAGAATACTTGTACTTATTTAATTTAATTTATCCTAAATGTTAAAATACCTTGTATTTTATCAAGTCATCTAAGAAATATTATCTTATTGACTTTGATGTTTATAATGTGTTTTTATCAGTTTTAAAACTTTTTTACGTAAGCTATATACTTCATTTTTGTAAGATTATCAGTATAAAATAAGGTTTACAAAATTAGAAGCCACTTTTTAGCTTATTTTTTTCTCATATTACACCATTATGCAAAGATGTTAGTAGAAAGCTGCTTGGTATAGTTAATACCAGATAGAATGGTAGTATATTAGTAAATGCATCAGCTCAAATATTCTTGTGTATCATTATTACTATTTACTCAAGTAAATTTAATGAAACTGAATATAAAAATTATGAGATCTTTAATTTGCAAGTTCCTAAAACATGTTTAGGAATACTATCAAAAATTTTATATTAACAAAAATATGAAAAGAATCACAAAAAGAATTATTTTAGTTTATTAGCTTAATGTTTCATATTGAAAACTTTAAATTGTATTATACTATTAATGTGCAATCATTATAAATTATGACAGTTAGACGAGGTATTTGAGTAGTAATTCTTTTAAGTTTACGTAATGACTCAATTCAGTTTAACTCAAGTTTTATAATTTACATGGTGGTGTATTTTCACAAGACTAAAAGTAAGACAGCTTAATTGATTCAGAGGTATAACAATATGTTTATTTACAATAGATAACAAAGAAATAAGAAATAAGAAAATTAAAAGAATTAAAGTATTAAATATGAAGATTAAGCCAGGTGTCTCTAAAAGAACTACTAAATGTGTATCTAAAAGAAAACTAAAAGGAAAACTAAAGTGAACTAGAAGCAAACTGAAGTTTACATTATTTTATTATTCTCTATTTATATAAAATTAACTACATAGATGGATATAACAAATAAATTAAATATATCTAATATATCCAGTATATCCGTTATGTCAGATATATTAAATATATTTTATATATCAAATATATCTGATATATTTAATATTTAGATCTACAACATACTGCGCTACATTCATTAATCCAATCTGATTAAATTACTCACTGCTTAAGATTTCTGCTCTAGCAGAAAGATTTAAAGTTTCAATTATCAGGGTTTAGTATTCAGTAATTTTTAAACGTCGAATCATCATCAAGGTAAATGACTGAGTACTAAAGATTCGTTGAACTTTAAGATTTTAAACAAATAAAAGACTTGTACAGTAGTTCAATAATAATGCGTAGTAATAATAGAGGTTTGTAAGATACATTGAGCAGGAGTAAAAGTTTCATCTTCGAGAAGTTGTCCTAAATAAAAGGAGTTAACAAGTGATAAAAGTCAATTATTTATGCACGTTAATTGTAAAAGAGCTCAGTAAGTTAATTGCACTTTTTGTGATAAAGTTATATCAGTCTTATAAGGTTCCATATTCTGAGTAATTATAGTTGAGAGATTTACTGTATATTTTAGTTGTTCTAATACAGTTTTAAAATTATCTAATATAACCATTTTAAATTTTACAAAATAGTTTCATCAGGGTTCCTACTAGGCCTATATTTATAAGAAACTCATTAACTAATGATAACTTGTAGTATCTATTCAGATCTTTTCAAATATGGTTTTAAGAGATCAACATGTACTGGATTCTTTCTAACTCGTCCATTTATAGCATGTAATTTGTATGTACTAAAGCGTACAACATAATATATATAGAATAGTCCATCAAATTTATTTTTAAATTTATCATCATATATGTGTAATTGTGATACATTAAATATTAACACTTTGTTACTAATTTAGTAATTTATTTCAGAATGACTTTATTTTAACGTTCTTATTATTGTTATTGACGTTGCAAAATATTTTGTTATACATCAAGTCTCCTTTGTTCTAATTAGGCTAAAATTAATTGATGATATTTATTTACTGCTTGTGGGAGGTTACTCTTGAATGAAGGGTGTTACAATTTTAAATTGATGGGTAATGTGGCTTTTTTTCTATATAATAATTCAAAGGGCTTTAATTTGATCATTCTTTGCTATGCAATTCAATAAGCAAACAGGGCTGAAGATTGATATGAATTTCATTCACCTTTATATTGCTCTGCATATTTTGCTAAAATATTACAGAGAGTTCAATTGAATCGTTCAGTCAATCCATTGATCTGAGGATGGTATGGAGATGATAATCTATATTTGATTCTAACAATATGCATAAGAGCGGTGATTAACTCATTTTGAAAAGATATAGCTCTATCTGTTAAAATTTTTTTTAGTGTATCATGTCGACAAATTATTTCACCATAAATGAATTGTGCAGTTGTTTGAGAAGTACAATCAGGAGTTGCAGCAGCTTCTACCCATTTGGTAAGATATTCAATAGTAACTATAATTTATCTGTTTTCTTTGATAGTTTGAGAAAAGAGTTCTACATAATCTATTCTAACATGATCAAATGGTTGTCTGACAGGTATTGGATATAAAGATTCTATCTGTTTAGGTCTCTCTTATCAATGACAAGTATCATAAGCTCTTACCCAATTATTGATTACTCGATACATGTTTGGTTAGTAGTATTTAAAGGCTATTTTATTGTAAGTTATATCACAACCTAGATGTCTTCCTAAAGATTCGTTGTGTATATTGTGAATCAAGATTTTGACTTCAGTAGTTCTAATGACCAATAGGAGTTGTGAAAGTTATTTTTGATTTCTATGATAAAGTTGTTAATTTTTAATAAAATATTTGAAGGATTGTTTTTGAATTTCAAGTTGTTATGCAGGGGTAGTGTTTGATGGGTAAGTTAGGGTATTAAGAAAATTATAAAGTTGATTGTAAGTTTCTAAATCTATTTTGATTATTAGAGATGTCAGTTATATTGCTAATACTTAAGCTTTCACTCTTTATATTGTTGTTTTCTGAGTTATAATTAAATGGTAAGAGAAAGGAGTTGAGATAAAACATCTGCGTTTGAATTTATTTTTAATTTTCTGTATCTAATTTTATAGGAAAACTTCATGATTCTAATGATCCATTTTATAAATTTTCTGGGAAATCTGGTTTATTAAATAAGGATCCTAGAAAAGTTTCATATATGTAAGGTGTCGAGATACTTAGCCAATATAGAGCAGCTGCATAGATAAAAATTTGTATTTGCTTAATTTTGGCAAAAATTTTTGCTAATGTTAGGCTGTTAAAATGCTCAATTTTAGTCATTTTTTGTGATACTAAGGGGTTTCAATTGCTTAATTTTATCACATTTTTTGATCAGTATTATATGATCACATGATTTTCCTTATATATATATCTAAAAAATTTTTTTATGTAAGATTATCTTTTAGTTGTTTTTTTTGTTTTAATAAATCATGTCGTTGCATAAATATAGTAAGGAAAGATTGTTAAAATACGAGTATTGTATTCATATAATAAATGTAAAAAGGGAGTATGTAAGTGTGACAAAATAGTTAAGTTAAACTGATGCTATAATGAAAACTACCTTGACTACTATGTTGCTAATTCTAAATGTAAAGTAAATAAGTGATAATATAGCATTTATAATTATTTTAAACTTGCTAAAAAATAACAATAGTGATGAGGATGAAGGTTGAGATTCTGACATTTATGATAATATGGATGAAGATGATTTATTACAAGTGGATGAACTGGAAGAAGAACAAGATGATGATACGCCTGCCTATTTTAATATTGATGATGAAGATTTGTCGAATACTTTAACAAAATCTAAAAAGTAGAAATTAATGTGTTATGGACTTCAATCTGAACAAATATCTATGTATATTTAATATACTCCAGCTCAATTTAGGAGAACTCAGTCATATTAAAATTGTAGCATAAGAATTATTTCCTAAACTATTTTCAACTAAATTCAGTCAAAAAAAACTTAACTATTCTCAAAAAAAAAACAATTAAATTGTGCTTTATTTGCAGAAAGTGTTTGGCATATTTTTATATTAGCAAATTGTGTGCATGCAAAATTGTGTACAAGGATTGCAAAAAGAAGTAATATTTGTAATGAATGTAACTCGTTTTATTCTAATAGTAACCTATCTAATAAAATCATAAGAAAGATTCCTTTAATTAATAATATTAAATTTACACTGAAGTATTACTGGGAAGATAATGCATTAAAAAAGCATTTATGAAATCTAGATCTTCATGTTATTTAGAATCTACTTAATGATGATTGTAATGATACAGAAAATTCTTGAATAAATTTAGCTGACAAAGCATTAAAGGGAGTATTTAAAGAAAAGCCAATATTTAATAAATTATGTGAAGTGATGTATAATGCTATTGAAAAAAATCAAAGAATCAGGGCAAGCAATGTATTAAATATTCTGAAGAGTTTACAAATTTTCTTGTTATTTTAGAAGGAATTAGCCCAAAAGCATTAGACTTGTTTAGACAAAATTTAGAAGGACAAAGTCTTCGATCAATTCGGTAATATTAATATTTATTTTATATTATTAGTATTTTATTAATTAAACTTTTTAATAGTTAATTATAATTATTAATAGATATTTACGTAGTAATAATGAAGATTACTTAACCAATCCAGAATTGTATTTTAAAAATATAGCCCGATTTAAGCAGCTAATTAATACTATTAATTATGATAGTCCTATAGCTTCCATAACAGATAACACCAAATTAAAAGAAAGATTACAATATTCGCCTATTCTTGATTGCATTATTGGTTCAATTTTATCAGATGATGAAACTAAAATTAATATATACAGTAATATTCCAAATGTTATTAATAAAATTAAAGAATAAAATGCAATAGCTAAAATATCTATGCATATATTTTACAAGTACAAATTATTTATATGAATACTTTTAAATTTATTTAATAATTTTTAACTTTAAAATATTATTAGATCCCATTACCAAAATTTCCTCCAGTAGTTATAGCACTACTTCTAAACAAAGGGTCTAATAGCACAAATGTTATTACTAAATTGCATCAAACATTACTTGAAGATATTGCTCCTCAATTAAAATTTCATATTCTTTCGTTAAGTTCAGATAGTGCAATAGTAGAATATCAAGCTTAACAAAAAATAATGAATTCTTCAATTGCTGAAAGACTTTCAATTTGTGAATCTATATTAAACATAAACTTTAGTTGTCCTATTTTTGAATTTATCAGTCCTGTGATTCTTGTTTAAGATCTAAAGCATGTGAAAAAAACTATAAGAAATGCAATTATGTCTGGTGTACGACTTTTGACCTTTAAAAACTCATTAGTCTGTTATAATCATTTTTTAATACAGGTTAACCGCCATAATTCACCAATATTCAAAAATAATGTAGTTAAATTAGATCAGCAAGATAATAGGACAGCTTATCAAATATTTTGTTTTAGTAATTTAAAACAATTGATAACACATGATTATTAGTTAGAATCTGAAAAGAAGGGCTTATTTGTTTATTTGTTTATTATGGATATATATTAATACTGTATATATAATTAAAATATAAACTTAAATTTAATTAATATATTTATAATAATATTAGGTGAAATTATTGATAGCTATTTTAATCAGAAATTAGCTCCTTTAGAATGAATTCATATGTTAATGACTGGCTTCTTTTTCTTAAAATTATGGCAGTTTCATATTAAATCTTCATCAGAAAAATATCCAGATTTTATTTCTATTCAACATAATTTTCTGGTCAATCAAACTTTTGTAATTCTAAGTTCTTTATGTGAATCAATGATTCTTTTAGTTAAAGCACATCAAGAATTTTATTCTTTAATTCTACTGTTACCTTAATTTCATGGTTTTGAACCAGTAGAGCATTTTTTTGGTATTGCATGTCAAATTAATTTAGATTTTGATTTCGCTAAATTAATTCAAATGGTACCTAAAATTTCACAATACACAAAAGCTTTAAGAAGTGAAAAGTTGTCTTTTGAAAAAGAAAAATCTGTAAAAGGTATTTTATAATTTTTTTTTAAAAAAATAATTGTTATTTATTAAAAAAAATTTAAATTTATTTATTTATGCATACTATTTTATCTAGGTTATTATTTTGATTATAATTCTGATTCTATTAATGATGATTCTTTAGAAATGCTTTGCCTATAGCCTACTGATAACAAATTTTACAAAATATACGCTATTCACATACTCTTACTTATGAATTAGCAGAGTTTTTTCAAATACTTTAACCAGCTGGTTTACCTGTTAAAATTAATGAACCAAAAATAATAATTAGTACATATGATAATAAAATATTGGCAATTATTATAACAGAAGATGAAGCAGATAAAAATAATAACTTGGATTTTTCAATTGCGCTAAATAAAGTATCCGTAATAATGAAAAATATAACTACAAAAATGCATGATAAAGAGGATCACTATAATCAAATATTTAACGAAAGACAATCTCAACTTGAAATAATTGGTAAACAATTAGATAACTTATCATTTATTAATGGAGGAGATAGTGATGAGCATTTATTTTGTTATATTTTACTACATAATTATTGTTTAATATTAATTATGATACTGATTTGATTTATTTATAGTTAATATTAATTATCAATTTATGTTGAATGATAGTCTAAATTTTAAAAGTTTAATTGATCAAAGAGTTTTCCATGAAGCTTATTATTCAAAACCATTAGAACAAAAATTTAATACATTAAGCTCATCAAGTTCAATCATTACAAACTCAATTATACCAAATAAAGCTAGTCATTTTATTTCCTTCTTTTTAAAAAATAAGAATCCTAATCAACGTTTTATAACTCAAAGAGAAAAACGGTAAAAAAAAATTGAAATAATGTCTTATTAACTCTTGTTTAATTGCATTTTGAAGAGTTAGAAAAGTCAAAAGGAAAACAAAAGTCAGTTAAAAAAAGATACCAAAAATTATTGGTTAAAAGTAAATTATTATTTATTTATAATTTTATTAATTTGCAAAATAATATAATTTACATCTCAATAATTTTATTTGAATACTAGTTCCAGATATTGTAAACGCTAATATTTTAAAAGATATCCATTAATTATGTATTTATTAAATATGGAAATCAAATGTGCATTGGTCGGGTTTTAGCTGTATATTTTGAAGCCTATTCAAACTATTATTTTACGAAAGAACCAATAATAAGTTTAGGTGATATTTCATATATTTCATTACATATCTTTATTTCTATTCATCTTGATCACTTTAGTGATATAACTCGAGAAGGTTGTAATATTCTAACACATCATTAGCATCAAATATTTTTTATCATATTTTACTATCTGGTGTTTCTATTAAAAGAAATATTTTAAAATTAATAGGAAATGAAAAAAAATATTTTGAATACTTTAAAAGGAAAGATATTATTGAAAGAATTATACAAATTAAATAAAATGTATTTTTGAATATAATAAATAAATATACATTATGATCAGATAATTGAATTGCTTAATTTTTAATGTTAGACGTCAAATGTATTTAGTCATTATAGTAAATTTTATGTTTAGAGCACATAGTAAAAAATTTTAACTGCACCTTACCTATATAAAACTTTTCCGAAATCCTATTAAACAACTATTATAGGGCTGCATGATCAGTAACTAACTCAAATAATTAATAAAATAAATATAATTTACAATATTTCATTCCTTAAATCGCAACAAGACATTTTAATTCAGTAGGCATATAATTTCATTCAGCATTATTTAAACTTTGGCTAGCATATGTAATAACATATTTCCTATTTTGGTCATCAAGTTGTGCTAGTACTACTTCAAATCTTACATAAGATCCATCAGTGAATAATAAAAACTTCTATTTAAAATCTGAGTATATTAAAATTAGTGCTATAATAAAATAACCTTTCAAATATTCAAACGTTTCCTGCTGAGATAAAGTTTATACAAAGGAGCTTTCTTTTTATAATAGTAAATATAAAGAAGCAGCTTTAATAGAGAATTCTTGGATAAATTTATGATAATAAGAGGCTAGTTCAAGAAATCCTTTAAGTTCTATAATGTTTTTAGGAATTGTGAAGTTTTTAATTTTATCTATTTTCGATAGGTCTGACAAAATTTCTTGTCCGCTAACAATGTGTCCCAAAAATGCAAGTTCCAGTTTATAAAACTCACATTTATCTTTAACAAGTTTTAATCCTACCTTCTTTAGTTTTTCAAAAATATGCTTCAAGTGTTATATATATTCCTCAAAGGTGAAAGAAAATATGATAATATCGTTAAGATAAACTGTTACAAACTGTCTAATTTCTTCTTTAAAAACTTTGTTCAATTGTTAAAAAGTAGCAGGTACATTTGTTAGTTCAAATAGCATAACTTTAAATTTGTATAACCCTTGACTTATAATGAAGCTATTTTTGCTTAATTTTCAACTTTCATTGCCACTTGCCAGTATCTACTAGCTAAAATCTAAGGTAAAAAAATACTTAGAACGTCCAAACATATCTAATAGTTCGTTAATTCGTAGTAATGGATATCCATCTCTCCTAGTGATACTATTTAGCTTTCGATAGTCAACACAAAAATGTAGACTTCTATTTTTCTTTCATATTAGAATAACAGGTGAAACTCAAGAACTTTCAGATGGTTAAATAAAGTTGTATTTTAGCATTTAGTTAATTTCTTTCTTAATAAATTCTTGTTCTAAAGGTGCAACTCAATAAGCTCATTGTCATATAAAAGGGGATTTTCTATTAGAATATGATATTTTTTAATAGCGATTTAACCTAATTGTAATAAATCATTTGCGAATGCATTAGTATTAGCTATAAATGAGGGACGAAACCTCTTAATAACAGTCAAAACTTAGACGAAACTATATTAAAATCATAATAAGGGATACGACGAAACCCATTTGATATGACGAAAGCCGAAACTGTCAAAACTATATTAAAAATATAGAAAAGGGTATGACGAAATTATTTTGAGAAGGTTTCGGCAGGCATCTATAGTATTAGCCTATAAAAACTGTTATAAATCTTTTTGTTATTTCTGATCTAAATGAGCGTATGAATTGATTTTTGCTGATTCTTCTTTAGAAATATTTTGTAACAATTGCCAATGTCTCCATTTTTTTTAACATAATAGACATATATCTTTAGCTTGGTCAAGTCGTTTATAATACCAACATTAATTTTTAAGACTTTACCAATGATAATTCTATTTTAAATTTTTAGGTAGTTGATACCTGAATTTTTTGTTTAAAACTCTCGAAATACTGTGACAAATAAGTTTGTTTTTGAACTATCACTTATTTGGAGTTATTTTCAGCTAAAATGAGTTCTTCTTCATTATCTCCTAATATCATATAATGTTATTACATAGTCAATTTTTCATTTTTATACTTATCATTTATAGAACTTGTAAGAATTAGTGTAGATTATTGAAATTTGTCAAATTGAGATTTTTTTTAGCAAGTCATAGGGATCTGATGTTTCTTTTGGTTTTATTAGAAAATAAATTTCTGACAGTTTCAATAAAGTTGTCTGTGACATTTCATTAACCAATCATTTCCAGTTACAATGTAATAGTCATTAGACTCAGTTATATCGACATTAATAGGGATTTTTACATTACCAATTTAAATTAGAACATTAGTGACTCTTCTTAATAGTCGTGAGCATTCACCTTATATATTAATTATCGTGATTATTGATAGGTCTTCAATTTTTCTATTTAATTATTGCAAGAAACTTTTCGACATAATACTTTCAACAGATCCTGAATCTAAAATTAAATAAATAGGTTTGCTATTCACGAATACATAACAGTAAACAGCTTCTACAGCCTTAGATATATTAATTTTGTTTAAGAGATTTAAAATAATGACTGGTATTCTCACCCTCTAGAGGTACCCTTAATAGTTTAAAGACTAGTTAAATAGATTAGGGGAGGAGGTACTATTGGTCATAAAGATATTAGCAAAAGGAAACGTCATAGAAGGTTATGAAGAAAGAGGTAGTAGAAACGAATTTGAAGTATTATATATGAAACTTTCTTGTGATAATGCAGCTTATTAATCTGTTGGACCAAATGGGTGTGTTTCTAGGAAAATCAGGTTCTGAGAAATTTTTGACTAAAATTAAGAGCTTAATACATTTTAATCTAATAACATAAAAAACTAAAATGCAATAAAAATCTTAATTTTGCTAAAAAATTCCCAGAACCTGATTTTTCTTGCAATTAACCCAAATTGTGGTTATTCATTATTGAAGGTTAGTACTGGTCTAATTGGGCATAAGTTTTCTCAATGTCTAAACTAATAGCAGTGTGGACAGGGTCCGTTGGATATTGTATTACAATTTTTTATCATATGTCTTTTTCATTTGTAAGTAAAGCATTTGTTTTCATTCTGATAAATGTTATTCCTATTCTGTTGGAAGTTATTTCAATTATCACCTTGGCTATTTCGTATTCTGCAATTCTTGATACAGTCACATCTCGATATAACGAAGTTACTGATCCAGCTGATCAGGACTTCGTTATAAGAATCTTCATTAATGCTATAACGAATTATGCGATATGTATAACGAATAATTCGTTATAGTAGATGATTACTGATTTCATTACACAAATATAATTTTACTATTTTCAGAAATATTTTCACG